>CANUEY010632303.1:0-66719 GCA_948099555.1 Croton setiger
TATCGCATCCAACTTCAGAAGGAGTTTCCCAGTCATATAGCTGATGAAAATAAAAATATAAATACAGAACGAGAAAGTGTTAATCAAACAGAATATGTTAACTCATCAAAATAGAAAGAAAAAAGACTAGATTATGTTTTAGCTGAATAAAAAGCCAGTAAAACTAACCCAGATGCCAACTCCAGGAACAAACTTAACGTATGGTCAATGACCTCCTCACTCTGGAATAGACATCAATGTTAACATCAGTAGACGCTCATGTAATGAACAAAAACCAAGCTACATAACAAAGGATGAAAAGTCACCTCAGTGTAGCACTTCAAATTAGTAGCAACCTTCCTAACAATCACATTCAGTAACACTAAATGATCATGTATTCCAAGAAGCTCAGACAATCGGGCATATAACTGCTGCAATAAAAAGAGTAGACATAAGCATATTCAGATAGACAAAAGCATATACATAAAAGGCTAAAAACACCATTACCTTGGATGAATGGACAGCCTGATCACCAACATAAGATTTTCGGAAATGCTGAAAGAAGGTGAGAATTGCTCGATCAAGTCTTTGCTTGCTCAGTTTACCATATCTCTGTTACATGTGAGTAAAAAAAAAATTACAATCAAAGAGCCCAACTAAATTTGGTAGGATTTGGTGTAACTCATAAAACACCAACATTTATATAATTTTGCATAATTATTTTATTTTTGCAACCATCATAGTGTGTTAGCAAACCTCTACAAGTTTACAAGTGCTACACTCATGGACTCAAGAGTAAATTGCCACATATTGAAGTCATAGCCTAACTGCCACGTTTGGGGTTATGGGTTGACTCGTTCATGTTTTCCAGGATTTTCAAGCATTCAGTCATTCCCTTTTTAGTTGTGATTCCAGTTTTGTAGGAGGTTGTCCACTTTCTCCACTTTCTTTTCATCTAAAAGTTTGTTTCCAGATTGTAGGAGGGTGTTCGTCCACTTTGAAGTACTGCTCTGTTGATTCAGGAAATAGTTACTCCTCCCCTCGTGTATTTAAACAATAACAATCAATGAGAGAAGCAGCTTCCAAAAATCAATCAGTCTTTGAGCACTTTAGTCTCAAGAGGTACTCAGGTTCCCCCCTTAGAACCTGAACCAACAGTCAACATAGGTCGTAAAAAGAAAACCCCGAAGCAGCCCACTCAGACACCACCGATACCCTCTACTGACAGACCTATAACCAGATCCTCAACTTGGGACCACAACAAAGCTTTTGGTGACCTGAGACCCATTTTAATTTTAAAAAAGGTTTAAAAAGGTTTCAAGTCAAGGCTTAACCTATGTGCACATGTTACATGTAGCTAATATATCAATATCCACCAAACTACTCCAAAGCCACTTCATATTCAGCTGTTGCTTAAGAGCTATTAAACATGACACAGAACAATTTATCCTCCCATTGATGACATTTTCTTCTTGTTAAGTACAAGAGATTATTAAATTTGGCACCTAAGCTAGGCCTCTACAAAAACACAAGACAAATTTAAAGGTTAAAATTAATAGTACATCTCTTCCCCACTCTACAAAGCAGAACTCCAGAAAGCTTCAATGTTGTCTTGTTACGAACAGTTAAAACACAATCAATCAATAAAACAAGGGGATGTGGCAAATTGGTCTCCCACAGAAGTCCATGCAAACAGGATATGCTTGCTAATATACCTGGCTGTGGAGCCCACTGTCAGTCACATTTATTAATTGCAACACACGAGCTGAAAGTTCTGCATCAAGTACTTCTTGCGACTCCACGCTGTATTAGGCAATGTAAGAAGCATATTGAATAATTGCCAAATGAAAGAATAATACCATGAATGACAGAAAATTGTAAAATTTTAAAATCACAAATCAAAATTACCTACAGCCAGTAGATTGTTTGATTTTAAGAATAGCAGCAATAATGTGAACTATCCAAGCAAGCTTTGCCTCAATTACAGAAAGTTCATTCCCATCAGTGGTCTGTAATCTTCCTCTTTCCTACGTAACCCATTTTAAAAATAATTAAATGAATATATCACACAGTAAACTGCGTGATTCAACATTCAAAAAAGCACTATAAACCATCTTAAACTACAATACCGTGTATGCTTGAAGAATAGGCTCCATTATGTTTATTATATATGAACCACTGCTTTCATACTGCCAAAAAGGGTAACAAGGAACCATTAGTTCAGCAAATATATAAAATTTTGTACTTTGTGCAATAGGACCTACAAATCTTCCAGCTAAAATAGTGACCATCATCTATAACATTAGCAACCGAACCTGGAATCTACAAAGATAAGGAAAGCAATCGAGTTGATCTTGAAGAAGTTCAACATTGTCTAATGGATTGTCAGAGAGATCCTCTGGGAATCCAGCCTACAGAACTCAAAGGTAAGCAAAGAGAAAATAATTTCCAATTAAACACTCAAAGGTAAGCAAAGAGAAAAAATAATTTCCATTTAAACTTGAACGAACAAAAATCACGCAACTTCTCAAGAAGATAACAAACCTGCGCAGAATTAAATCTTGATGTAATAAAACCTTCGGTAATTTTAGGCACAAAATCACCAAGCATACTTGGAGTATCACCTTTCAAGTATGGTACCGATGTCACTAATCTGGACCACAATCCTAAAAGATAGTATACGCTGCTACTGGCCCACTGGTAATGCATAAACTTAATCAGTATTTTAAGTCATGAAATGCATATCCTGAATTAAGGTTCCATGTTATAATAAAAGATTATGACTGAGGGTATAAAAAAAAAAAAAAAAACTATTCCTGTTTTATAAGCAAAAGATTTCTCAAAAAAAAAAAAATAGAACAAAAAAATGCATTCCTTTGCTAATAATAAAGAATAATACTTTTCAAAATATTTAAGAATTAACAAAATAAATATAAAGGACATATTTTGAAGATTTTTGTTTCAAGATTTTTTTAAACTGCATTATGTATTTTGTATATGCTTGTTAGTTGTTACACCAACTTTTTCATAATCCGGTAAATCTTCTAAAAAATGTTATCATTATAAATTATATTTTTACAGTTATAAAGTTGATAGCATATTAAAGTATGAAATGAAAAATTAATTCATTAAACTTATTCAAATTTATTTATGAAAAATTGTTATGAGAAACAGTGGAAACGTAGAAAAGTTTTTAAATTTTCTAATGAAAAAAAATGACCAACATGATATTAAAGTTTGTTTTCAGTTCTCTTGAAAAACTGTCTAGAAAACTACTCCAGTTTTCCATCATTTCACTGATAATCCATGAAGTTAAACTAACATATAATTATAAAACAGATAAGGGCAGACATGAATGCCCTTCATATACTTCAAGTGATATTAGAAAAAAATAAAGAACGCCAGTCAACCTGCCAAGACTGCAAAGACTTCAAAGTGAACTCTGCAACCAGTCGTATCCAGTCACCATAGCCTTCCACATTCACAAGCTCTGCCAACTGCCACAGAATTTCACAACTTGTAAACTAAAGACTCATGCTTACGGGTTTGAGGAAAGGAAATGAAATAATGGCATATAAAATTTAACTTTACAAGAACTTCTCACTACAAAAGAAAAGAAAAATATAGTTGGCCTTTTCTAATTGAGATGCCAGAAACAATAACACTTGCATGTCAAAACAATAAAACCGAGTCGCAAACCTTTACAGCAAATTACCTGATAATTCACTCTGAAACGTCCAAGGAGACGGCAATATTCGTGGTAATTATCATGATCAGCAAGACCTGAATCCCAGACCAACCTTATCAGTAAATTAAGTCAACGGAATACAGACAACTAAGCAGACAGACAGAGCAACAGATGATAACAGTATACAAAGAACTTTGATAAGCTTCAATAACTAGAACCAACAGCATTACATATGGACCTGAGACCACTTTCTAGAAGAATTATCTCAAGATTTTATGTAAGAAAGGTCCAAGGCCAAATTAACTTCTAACTTATAAATTAAAAATCATGGAATATAAGCAAAAGTCCTTATAAATAAACCCTCAAAGATGACCATTCATTAACAGTTATAGAGCTAGACAAGAAGGAAATATGAATGTAAAAAAAACAAGCCAACAGCACCTTGTCCTGTTTGTAGGATTTCTTTGGTTCCTGTCATCAGATGTGCCAAAAACTTTGAACGGGTAACATCACTTGTAAACAAAGAGCGGCGAACAGATGCTAGACGGACCAAACACTCCAATGCCTAGAAAGAAAGATGAACAAAAATTATAGAAAATCAAAAAACACAAAAACCCTCAGTTGCACATTTAAATGTACATAAAAAAACTCCACAATAACAAACTAACATCAACCACTGTAATCTACCGAGAATAAAATTCCCCATATGCAATAAATTATCAACTCACCAGTTGAGATGCGCTAGAACAAAAGTGAAGAGAAACAGTGCATGAGGAAACAAATAAAATTTTTCATGCAGTGTTTCACATAGTAAACTTCTATAATCGAGAAAAACAATATTATCCATACTCACACATATCAATAGCAAACACCCTTTTTTGCATGAAATGTGGAACCAAAAAAAAAAGTTATACTGGTGCTAACCTCCTTCGAAAGAGGTGTGGTTGTAATAGCATAGTAATCAAAAAATATCTGCAATGTTGATGGGTCCTCTAAAACTGGTCTCCAAGATGACGGAATCTGTATAAATTACCAATACAATTATCCAAAATTTCACAATTTAGAACACAAAAATGTTTTGAAATTAAGGAAATCCAAATAATTAATGAATAATAATTATAATCAAAACATACTTCATGCATCAAAGAAGTATGCAATTAGTACCTGAACAGTACCAAACTCTTCTGAACTTTCATCAATTGATGTCCCAACAAAATCAAAAGATAAACATTTCAAGGCAAGAGAAAGTGCCAACTCTTGCAATCGGCTTGCAACTGCAGCAACAAATACAAATAAATAATCACAACTAGAATCACATAAATTAGCAGAGAATAAAGTCAGTAGAAGTAATCAGTAAGATGTAAGAATGGTAATTCATTACCATCATTTTTCAACTGACTCAGTGAGGTTAAGGATATTTGGAATATTTGAAAGAGGGACTGATCCCTAAAGTTGGAAGCTACTCTACGATGATGTGTTGAGGGCAACCCTGTATTAGGCTGAGAATTTAAGCATCAAAAAATACACAAGCAAATGTCAGTCAGCAGATATGCATATACATATAAATTACTACACTAACATCAGAGTAGCTCAACAGAAATAGAAGTCATAGAAGAATTTGCTAAAAGAGTTCACAGTTGTAATTGGAAACATTTGCAGTATATGCATTTCAAGTAATGAAAGATAAATCAATAGAGATTATAACATAGGAGAGAACATGGCCAGATTATTTATTTAAAACAATCAACACATCTTATGGCAAACTCGATAAGAACTCAAAGTGACATGAGTTATGGAGCATCATCATTGTGCAATTCACAGTGTGGTGGTAAATGAAAGCATTCCACAATGTCAAAAACTAGTCAATTTTCTGCATTCTTTCAGCCACACGGATGACCTATGAGGCTTTGATTGGCGCATGATGAAATGATGGTTCACATAATGCTGACAAAATAATCAAATATATATTATTAGGTCTCTTCTCAGTAGCTAAATTAAATAAAGTATTTCAATCAAGGATGCTTATGAAAATGTCTCACACACATCTGCTTCTTAGACTAAGGAATCATAAGCAAGTACCTAATAAGCAACACTTTTATGCATCTTCTTCACAGATGCAAATAAACAGTGACAGAATGTTGAGAAATTTTTCACAGATGTAATCAAACCTGATTCATCTCTAAGACAAGTTGATCCAGTATCTTCAAACCAATGGTGTAGTGACCTGATGTTGCCTGCTTGAATAAGAAGCAAAAGATCATCATAAGGAAAACAGGATGATGAAAACATCCGTTTAAAAGAATAATGCATAACTTGGCATCAGCAATAATCTGCTGGCAGCCTAATATATAGCTTGTTTCCCCAAACCATTCGCTTTCACTCATCATGCTTTCACTTCTGTAGATTATATATAATACTAAACTTCTCATTGCCTGCATTTGTGCCTTAGACTCTTAGCGCTCTTAATCGAATGAATTCTACTCATTCAAAGAGAAAATAGTACCAATTTTAGTTTTTAGAATTATGCGTCAACAATAAGATAGCCTAAAGGTATAATTTTGCTGTTTTAACAAAAGCTAAGAACCAATTACAACTCATAAAAACAAATCACGCATCAAATATCAGGAACAAATTAAAAGGAAAACTAATGCAGATGCATAACACAGAATAGAAAAACGAATCTTTTTGATCTTGACGTAAACAAAACTGAAAAGCATTACCTGGCTCAAGAAGTTAGTAGACTCCTTAACGACATCTCTAAATCTATCATCATCAAACCAGCCAAACTTTGTAACTCGACACAAAAGCTGAATTAGAGATGCCACAACAAAAGACTGCAACTCAGGACCTCTGGTAGCGAGATAATTAACAAGATAATTACGGATATCAAGTCGGAGCTGTAGTGAGAGGCTATGTTCGGTAACTTGCTTAAGCAAGCTAGAACTTGCAAGCATCAATGCATAAGGAGTCAATGCATTATCAAGAATGTACTGACATTGCGAGATGTAATCTGTATTCATAGAGAAGCATTTTAAAGTGTTCTCCGCATGAGCTCGCTCTGCAGAATCCTGTGAGTTATACAACCTCTCACACAATGCTTCTAGTTGCGCTAACTCCATCGCGAAACCTGCCTGAAAACAAAACAAACAAAACCTTCATCATCAGAAAACAGAATCCAATGACAGCAAGTCAATAACGAAGAATCGCAAAGCTTCTCAAGTAAACAAGCAAAGCAAGCTTCATTTCACCAAAAAAAAAAAAAAAAACGTAATCAAACGCATTAAAAACACAAATTCAGTAAACTGTTAGGTTTTTCAGATAATCAATTATCAAGATAAAAACAATACCGAAAACAAAGTTACTCGCAATGCAGAAACCGTTCGATTTTCCTGCCGAAGAAAAACCGCTTAGAATCGGAGTTACTTCAGATATCGAAGAGAAAATAAAGCTCAAACAATCCGAAAATGGAATTTGAAGTAGTAAATAGATTGATTAGTTGCTTAAATCAGTAAAACACGATTTACACAAAACTAAAAACAGATAAAAAAAAAGTACCGAGAAAATACTACTTCATCTACTACCTTGGATCTGAGATCTATAAAATGGAGATTAATCAAGAGATTGAAAGAAGAATAGAAAACATCGACGAGAGAATTCGATTTCTTCTTTTTCCTTTTAGCTTTATTAAAATTTTTATTTATTTATTTATTTATTTATTTATTTATTATTAGTAGTAACAATGAGAAGGAGAGGAGGAGTCTACAATGGCGAGCAAATTCATATGCTGATTATGTATATGTTATTTATCTTTTTTTTGTGTATTTCATTCTAGATGAATTAAGATTCTTATAACCGTACGATTAGAATACTTTAAAAAGTATTCGTATCTAACGGTAATGCATGCTCATATTGACAGTAATATTTTCAATTTTTTTTACTTGTGATTTGGTCATATTTTGCTTTTAATATTCCTTTAAAAAGAAAATATTGTTTTTAATATTGGTTTTAGTTGTAATTTTCTGAATTGAAACCTCTAAAGCTTTCAATTACTGAATCAGATCGTTATGATTAATCTGAATTTAAGTCGAGTTAACGATACAATAACATTAACGACAATAAAAGTCTTTCTATATTTAGTTTCTGACTTTTCTCGTTAATCGGTTTCATATTTTGTTTGTTTAACTAATATATTATTAGTTTGATATAGTTAATTTTTGTCGTATTTCATGCATTAACTCATGTTTTACATATATATATTCATCTTTAATTAATAATGATTACGTTTTAATTGATAAGAATTTAATTCGAATAATACCGTTATAAACAATAAAATTCTTTCCATATTTGAATTTTTAACTTTTTCTGTTAATCTGTTTATATCGTTTTGTTAGTTTGTTATATTGTTTTGGTTTAATTGTTATATTATTAGCTCTATATATAAGTCACAATTCAAATTCCCCATTAGTTATTCTTTACTCTTTTGAATAGTTAGCATTGGAAGTTAATTCGAACAATACCGTTATAAACAACAAAATTCTTTCCATATACATATACATACATTTTAACTGATTGGAAGTTAAGTCGAACAATATTATTATAAACAATAAAATTCTTTCTCCATATATATTATATATATAGACGTTTTAACTGATTGAAAATTCAAACTATATATTGAAAGTTAAGTCGAAAAATACCGTTATAAATAATAAAATTTCTTTCCAATATATATATATTCCAAATTCCAAGAACCAACAACATTACACTCTTCTTCATAAAATGAAATAAATGATCTAAGGCAGGAATTACCTAACTATGTTTAGTTCGGTAAAATTTTAATAAAAACGGCTTAAGTTGTTGAATTAATAAAAGTCCATTCCCTCCCTATTTATTTCTTGCTCAACAACAATAACAACATCTCTCTGAAAAAAACAATAACAATAAATAAATAAATAAAGCTTAATTTGGGCCTGGGAACCCAGCTGCTTGCTGGGCCAAAAAGCCTGAACATCCTAGAAGCCCAGGAATGCGAATCATGTCCGGCACAAGCCCATCAATGCACCAGTTTCACAATGGAAATATTTATTTAATAAACAAAATGGGAAAAATCTATTTAAAGGAAAATTACAATTTAATCATTTAGGTAAGATTTGGTTAATACTATAATTTTATTAATGGATTTTGACATAATTGAAGGTCATTATTATACTTAATTATCGTCTAACTCATTTTGTTATTTTTTGACAGATTATTCTTTAAACAGATCTAAAAAATAAGAATATACGAAATTTGACGTAACAGTTTAATAAATGCAATATAAATTACAAGTTATTATCCAAAAATAAAGATGCTAGCAAAGGAGAATACATCACAGACATGCTTACATCCTTTGGAATTGCAAGTTGATTGGGATAAGGAACAAAACACAATGAATCTTAGAAGAAAAAATAATTATAATATATCATAAAAAGAAAAGAAAAAAGTGATTCAACTTTTGTCACGACAAGCTTGCTATTTAATATATTTGACAAAGCTTAAACATGAAAAATGGTAATAGATAATAAAAGGCCATAGGACACGTTATTTCATGCATGCAAACATCATCTTTTCATTATTTTTTCTTTCTATCTTTTGTTGTTTTTTTAATGTCTCCCTTTTCATTATTATTATTATTATATAAATTTTGGTTTTTTTATATTCCAATAAATATACGTAGATAAAATAAATTTTCTTAAAAATATAAAATTTATTTGCAAACCAGTATTTTTTTTTCTTTTTTCTTGTCTACTAATTTTAACGTGGTTATTTAATTTAATTATAAATCTTTAAATTCTATCTAAATTTTCAATTATTAATAAGCATCTAATTTTTTCAATTTTTATTTTTATTTTTTCCCAATTTCACTCAAAATTATTAAAAATTGCTAAAAAAAATTACACACCATAAATTTTTTGTTTATTTTTACTTGAAATAAATGCAGAAATTTGTAAAAAAAAAAAAAAAGTTAGAAGCTTGCCGGTCTCCAGTCCCCGTCCACCATGTACCGCGGTCCACCGGACACGACCTAAATCCAGTCCGACCAGGCCTATGATTATGTTCCAATCCCAATTTAAAGATTTTCATCATTGTTGTATGTGCGATTCGAATTAAATCCGGAACAGTGAAGATAAAAGTTTGGAGACTAGATGGACATTAAATAATAATAATAATAATAATAAATGGATATATAACGATACGAGATGACATAATAAGATACTACATATAATAGCTGCCCATATATATATGTTTTGTTATCCAATCCAAAGCTTACGGCTGTTTGGTTAACGAGAAAATTTGTGATGAAAGAAAATTTTGGTTTGTTGAATATTGGGTGTATGTATATATATATTACTCCAATTTCCCTGCAAGATTAATTAGATATATATAGTCAGCTTCTACGGTTGTATAACAATTTGCATTTCCTGCGCTAAACTATATCCATAGATATTTTATTTATAAGAAAAAAAAAAAGTACTTAAATGGTTATAATTTATCCAAAATATTCGAAGAAACATACAATTTAATACAAGAATTTTCTTTGAATTTTGAATGAAACTCTAAATGTTGCGAGTGATTATTTAGCATATAAAATTATTAAAAACAAAACAGATTAACAGTTTTTTAATCTTATGTATAATTCAGACGTTACTATTTAACTTATAACATGTATGTGTTAGATTATGAACTATTTGTATATTTCACATATTTAGTTCATATCATATACTTCATACGTTAAATTAAACGCTCGTATAACGAATAATTCTAAAACCTGATTAAATACTTTTAAAACAAAAACATTACTAGTATGAATAAAAAATTTCAGACACGGAACCAACTTGATTAGATTTGATTCAATTTTTCGAACGCAAATATACATTAGAATAGATTAGGCAGAACTTTATTACTTTTAATGATTTTACTGAACTTAAACTTAAATTAATATGTCACAACATATATAAATTAGCAAAATTAAGATATTTCCTAAGTACCCAAGAAAGAAAAATTAGCTTAAATATAAAAGAGAGTGGCATTTTTGTCATTTAAGATTAAAATAATATAAACTTGTATTATAAGTAATTTGTGTGACATTTTAAATTTAATTTATACACAAAACGGGTAATGGATTCTTTCTATAAAGAACAATGACGACAAATTATAGAGGAATTGTCAAATATTAATGAAGAAAATGGCAAACCATGCATATGGTTTGAAATGACTGCAATCCAACAACTCCCTTAGCTTCACGTCTCTTTATTTGAGATTTTTTTTTATTTGTATCGGTGTCTTGTCAAACAGTTTTTCAACTATATCAAACAGTCTACATTAATTCGGATTTACTGAATTGTAGACAATCCGAATGATAAGAGAACCGATAAAAATATTTAACATTTTTTCATACCTAAGTGAGGATCGAACCCCTCCCATTTAATTGAGAGAATAGTAATTTTTACCGTTCTATCATATAGTTTATTTGAGATTTTTTTTTATTTGCACCCGTGTCTTGTCTAAGAGTCTTTCAGCTATATCAAACGATTTACATTAATTCGGATTTGCTGAATTGTAAGCAGCTCGATTTAACATTTTTTCATACTTAAGTGAGGATCGAACCCCTCCCATTTAATTGAGAGAGTAGTAGCTTTTACCGTTCTATTATATAGTTTATTTGAGATTTTTTTTTATTTGCACCCGTGTCTTGTCTAAGAGTCTTTCAACTATATCAAACGGTCTACATTAATTCGGATTTACTGAATTGTAAGCAGCTTGATTTAACATTTTTCATACTTAAGTGAGGATCGAACCCCTCCTATTTAATTGAAAGAGTAGTAGCTTTTAATGTTCTATCATATAGTTTATTTTAGATTTTTTTTTTATTTGCACCTGTGTCTTGTCAAAGAGTCTTTCAGCTATATCAAATCTGACAAAGAGATTTAACATTTAACATTTTTCATACCTAAGCGGGGATCGAACCCCTACCATTTAATTTAATTGAGAGAGTAATAGCTTTTACTATAATATCGTAATTTATTTGAGATTTTTTTATTGAAAGAAAATAAAAATACCAATTTTCTCCTTTTTTGCAAATATATTACTTTAGAGTTTGAATGATCTCATGGTATCATTCAAATTGGCAAAGAGGATTTGTGAAAACGTAAGTGGACATGAAAAGAAGGAGAAGACATTGGCTTTTACTAATTTATTTATTTATATATTTTTACGATTTATTTATTTATTTATTTTGTTTTTTACTTATTTTTAAGTCATTTTTGATGATGCAATTAGAGTGTGGGCTAATAGAATCAAGGCCCAAACCAACTGGAATTAGGGTTTTTTTGGATATATTGGAGTGAACATTAAAGATGTGGGACACTCTATAATATGGGGTCGTTTTGATTCATCTAGAAAATTAGGACAAAATTCAAATTAACCACCCTTAATTTTCAAAAAGAAAAAAAAAGCATATTTCTAAAATTAAAAGCAAAACTGGATATTAAAAAAAAAAAGAAGAAGAAATTCAAAACTTTAAGAGTGGTAAGTAGAAAACTTAAGGAAGATGACAGCGAATGAAAACCCGGAAAGTTTCGTCAAAAAATTGTGATTCAATCTCGAAAGCATCAATCCACCAAAGAATAAGGTAGCAGAAGAGTGTTTAGGGAGTTTTCGTTGATTTTCAAACTATAATTCAATGTCGTGAATGGTTCGTTAGACAAGATGAACTTGTCGTTACAAATTGAAAAAAATACGATTTTTTGAGCAACTCTATACAATATTCGACGAGTTTCAGACTTCCTATAGATAGTCAATGTGATGCTAAGAAAAACCTCACTAAAAATCTCACAAGAATCGGGTTCGCGAAGTTACAACCTAAAACAAAGGTAACCAGAAACTCATTTCATATATCCCTAATCCATATTAATGGACTTTAAGCCCAATGCAACTTTTTATTTACAATTATGTATTTAATTTTCTTATGAAAATAAATTTAGAAAATAAGAAATATTTTTTAATTTGATCATTATCATATATACAAAAGTCTACTAATATAAACTAACTAGTGGTGTATGTTTTTTTCTTATATATATATATTTTTTCAAATGATATATTGCATATTATATGAATTATATTAAAAATAAAATTAAAACATATATTAATTAATAAATACTCTTTTGCATATGATTGATTATTCATTCATCTCAATAAATATATATTGTCTTTACCTAATTTGAATTTCATTTATAGAAAGAATTTAGATTTTTTAAACAAACTAAAAATGGAAATTGAATTGAAACTTGCCAAATTTAGGTAAAAAAAAAACCCAAATCTTTAATTATATATATAAAATAATTAATTAAATAAGGACAAGTGTTGGTAATTTATACGATCCTATCTTCATCATACCATCATATTACGATAGGACGTACCACACGCTATCAAAATCATTCATTCCCCATGTGTAGGCTTCCCTAATATAGCAATAAAAATGCCAATAATCAATCAATCAATCAGGAAAAAAGGACCCCACTCTCTACTTCTTAGCGCGTGTTTCTGACGCTCCAATAGTCTAGCTTGACGGTGGGTCCCATTCTCTTCTCCTCTTTCTTTCTCCATCAACACTACTACATTTATTAGAAAAATTCTGCTTTTCTGCCATTAATACACAGAAGAGGAAGAAAGGGAAGAAGAGAGAGAGAGGAGAGAGAGAATTAAGAATCATTTCTGGGTTCTGCAAGGAAAAGATTTTTAAGGGAAAGTTTGATTTTTTTTCTTTTTAAATTTTTGCTTTTTTGGGTTGATTGATCAAGTGAAGTCATCATCTTCTTCTTAGCCGAGTAAGTGAAAATGGAAATGGAAAATGGGGTTGCATTATTTTTCTATAAAAAGTAGCTTAAAGCTTAAAGCTTGAAGCTATTTAATGGAAAAGATGATATATTGATATGTTAATTAAATTTAAATAATCTAAGTAATTAGGTTTAATCACTACATAAGGTGGAGCTTTCTCCTAATTTTTCTCTCCTGATTTCGCTCTCCTTTTGCCATTTTTCAGCTCAATTACTTCCTTTTTACGTGAAATTTCATTTTTTTTTTTCTTTTTTGATTAGTTTTAGTTTATTTTCATTTGGGTATTTTTCTATTTGCTTCGATCGATCTCCCTTCCCATTTCCATTTTCTTCTTCCTCTGTAAAAATCTCTTATTTCTTCTTCAAAGTCCGTGTCTTTTTGTTTTGGGCTTTGAAAGTTAAGGATTTTTCTCAATGTTTTGCTCATTCTACGCTCAGATCTTATTTGTGCTCTTTCACAAATTACGGTTACGATCTCTATTCCTTTCTGTAACTCTTGTTATTTTCTAGGGTTTCTGTTTATTTGGATCTGTCAATGAAGCTTATAAGCTAAATAAATAAATAATTTTATTGGAAAGATTAGGTTTTGGTGTTGTAAATTCTGGAATTAATTATAGCAATTATGTGCTGATTATAGTTCTAGCTAAGATGCCCTGTAGATTTTTTTTATAATTTCCTTAAAATGGAGTTAATCAATCAATTGAAATTTGGATTTCCTTTTTTTTTTGTTTTTCCTCAGGTATTCTGTGTTTTCCCTTTTCTCAGCTCTTAGTTCATTCAGGAACTATATCTGAACTTCTCCAAGGATTCCAATTTTGGTAACTCAAAAAGATTTCAGCTTTGGTTCCACATCTTGGTCTGATTCAGGTATTAATTAATTTCTTTTGTTAGATTTTCTTTTTCTTTTTTTATATATGTATATTTTTGATTTTGGTTAATTGGGCAAAAGTTTCAATTCTTGGCAGTTTTCAGAGCATAATCTGTCTTTTGATAGTAATATTCTGTCATATATAGCATGGTGTAGTTCAGTTTCCAAATTCAATATCTAGAATAATTATAAATGTATAATAATTAATGCAAATGTATAATATTTAATGCAATATACTGCAATAAAAGACACCACAGTTTCCTTTTCAAGAATATTATTATTAGTATGTAAACTGATTCAATCCTATGGAGTAATAAGTATATGTTTTTAGTTCTAATTTCAGTTTACTGCTTACCCTTTTGAGGCTTATAAGCTTCTGAACTGGGTAAATGAGCATTTACTTCCCGTAAGATCAATCTTTTTCTTCTGTTAACCATTTCAGAACTTATTATCTAGTCAGCACTTGAAAATGCTAGTATATATTTTTTGTATGATTGTATAAATCAGAATTGTTTTAGCTCCACTCGTAGCTTGTCGTATATTCCATAAAGAGGTTGTGTTGGAAAAGTAATAAACGCGTTGGAGGTAGAGTGCAAGCATTGAAAACCAATGTCTCCTCATTTATATTTGTTCTGATTTAGTTTCTATCTTCTTCTTTCTGGTTCAGATTCTTAAATCCTGCAATTTGAATGGTCATAAGCTGTTCAATAGGGATTGACCACGTCGTGTGATTAGGAGAAGATGAGTCACACGACCAATGATAGCGATGACGGGTTTATATCCAAGGATTCACTGTTGGCTGAGGAAGGAAGCTGTGGTGGAAGTACAAATGGAGGAATTGCGTTGAAGAAAGGGCCTTGGACTTCTGCTGAAGATGCAATTTTGATCGAGTATGTGAAGAAACATGGGGAAGGGAACTGGAATGCTGTTCAGAAAAACTCAGGGCTTTCCCGGTGTGGGAAAAGCTGCAGATTGCGATGGGCTAATCACCTTAGGCCTAACTTGAAGAAAGGCGCTTTTACTCAGGAAGAAGAACAGATGATTATTGAACTTCATGCCAAGATGGGAAACAAATGGGCGCGCATGGCTGCACATGTAAGTCTGTAATTTGTTTCTGTTTGATACTTTTGGTGGGAAACATCATACTCTTTTTTTTTCTGTCTTTTCAATTTCGCTGCATAGTAATTCTAGGGAGAGTTCTAGATGGCACAAAATCTAAAATTATTGAGCTGAAAGTGGTTTCCAGCAACTGTTATTGATGATAATGGTGGGGCTTGCTTATCTAGTTGGGTTCAATTTTTGAGATTTCGGTTTCTAAACTATCAATTCAAAATGCTGAAATGCCTCATTTTGAAGCCTAGTTCCTGAATTTCTAAGAATTCCCCCAGCTTGTAAAAATCTTAGGAGAATTGATTGAATAACTTGATAAATTGGTCTATATTATGAAGTCTTGCATAATAAAGTTTTTCTATGGTCATCATTAGTTCGATTTTCTTATCCTGGAACTTGAGTCCTGCTCTAGTGCCTTGGCCTTGTCTTAAATCCTCTTAGGAACATTTTATTGCAAGAAAAGTAATAAAGTTAGGACGAATATTGTCCTGGCTTGCAGTGACGCAAAAAAGAACAATAGTTATTTGATTGTATGAGCGTGCAAATCTGAAGCAATAAAGTATTTGCATTCTAGAGCCGTAAATTTTGTTTTTATAGAATGTGGATTTCTTAGGTTGTCAGGGTTTAGTTGTTGTTTGTGCCTTCATTTTCTACCTTCATCATAAATTTATATATTATCTTGCCTGCTACTAATTATGGTATCTTCTACATGTACAGTTGCCTGGTCGTACAGATAATGAGATAAAGAATTACTGGAACACTCGAATCAAGAGACGCCAACGTGCTGGTTTACCTCTTTATCCTCCTGAAGTCTCTTACCAAGCGTTGCATGAGAGTCAACGAGGCCTAAACATCTGTGGCCTAAGCACCGGAGACAAAAGTCATCAAGATCTCATGCGGACCAATAATTATGAAATACCTGATGTTATATTTGACAGATTAAAGGGTAATCAAGGCATTTCCCCTTACGTCTCTGAACTCCCTGATATTTCAGCAAGCGGCATGCTAATGAAAGGTCTAGGTTGTTCTTCCCAATATGGTAGCTTCATGTCACCGCCATCAATTCATCGTCATAAGCGTTTTCGAGAGACCACAACAAGTTTAATGCCTGGTTACAGTGGTGGTGTAAAAACAGAGTTCCCTTTTTTTGAGCAATTTCAGGAGAATTCTGTTGGTGGTGATAAAGTTGCACAATCTTTTGGATTGTCTTTTCCATTTGATCCTGATCCCACCAACAACAATCAGGGTGGCCATGCCCTTACAAATGGCAATTTCTCTGCTTCTAAGCCCTCATCTGGGCCTGTGAAGATGGAGCTCCCTTCACTCCAATATCCAGAAAGTGATTTAGGCAGCTGGGGTACATCCCCGCCGTCGCCTTTACTGGAAACAGTTGACACTTTTATTCAGTCCCCACCTAGAGCAGTCGAATGTTCTTCGCGTAATAGTGGCCTATTGGATGCTTTGCTTCATGAGGCTAAAGCTTTAAGTAGTGCAAAGAATAATTCATCTGACAAGAGCTCAAACTCATCTACCATTACTCCTGGCGAACTAGCTGAAAGTTCGGCCCTGAATATTTGTGAGACTGAGTGGGAAGATTATGGTGATGCACTTTCCCCATTGGGTCATACTGCAACTTCTCTTTTTAGTGACTGCACTCCTATTAGTGCTAGTGGAAGTTCTTTGGATGAACCGCCACCCTCTGAGAACTTTACATGTAAGCATCTTTTTCCTACAATTTTTTTTTTCCGTTTTCGTTAAAATTCTATAACTAAATTTGTATGGTTTGCAGGTTGCAATGTAAAATCAGAATTGGTTGATAAAGCTTGGAGTCCAGGAAGAGAGAAAGAAACTAACCCTACTAGGTTGGATACTACTCGGCCTGATGCTCTTCTCGCTTCTGATTGGCTTGGGCACGGTTCTGCTTACGTCAAGGACCAAGTCACAATGGCAGATAACATAGCAACCCTTCTCGGTGAAGATTTGAGTAGTGATTACAAGCAAATGTCTGCTGGAGCATCTTCGTCGAATCAAGGATGGGGACTTGGGTCTTGCACCTGGAACAACATGCCTGCGGTTTGTCAAATGTCTGAACTTCCTTGAGAACTTTTATCCAATGAACTTTTGATACATCTAGTGCTTTTGTGTCGATTCAAGTAATTGGGATCCAAACTGGACCAAGAAAAGGTCATGTAGGGCAAAGACTTGTGGTATAATATGTCTTAAGAGTGAGTCCCAAGTTGTTTGTTTGTGGCATTTTAGTTTCTTGCTTTGTGAAAAGGGCGAAAATCATTTACGCCAATTCAAAACTTATCAAAGGCATAGAAATGCATTATGTCTTTTCTAAAATTGTAGAATAACTCTGCATTAGAAACTCATGTTTTTGTCATTTGATGTATTGAATTTGTTTCTGGATGATATGCTTAGAATCTTCATAATTTTTCATTGTTCTTGGGTTTTCGGTATACTTAGATATTGCTGTGAAACAAGATTAGAGAGCTTATAACTTAAAGATATTGCAAAACCCAACTGGAATAGACAAGAAAAGAAAAATACAAACTTGGTGGAGAAACCAAGATAATTAACCAGAATTAATCATCATAGTTAAGTGTATATAAAGAGGGCACATTTACCCTGTAAACTCCCTGATTTCACAACCAACAGTTGAAACCTACTGGAGATTTTTATAGAAGGGACTACTGGATAAAATTGGAAAAGGCGATGGTGGAAATCTTGAATTCAACTGGCCCATAGTTTCAATGGCGAAACTTGTATCTTCCTTGGGCGAACCACAGGAGTCCGGAGTGCTACCCACTGAATAGGATTGTACTGGGGAATAACCTTTGATTCCACATGATACTTTGTCATCCATTAAGTGAGTCAAGGCATACACCACCTGCAATATTATCAAATTACTTCTAGTTTAAGTTTTCTAGTTCCTGCAAATCAGTTTAACAATCGAACACATTGCTACTTTTAATGCTACTAGGAGATGGGTTTTGAAGAATTCTTCTTTTTGCTATGATTTGAAACTTGTAACCTACCTTATCCATGGATAATCTCTTGCGAGGATCCTTGCTAAGACATTTTTCGGCCACACGAACCATCCAGAAGAGTTGATGAACATCGTGCGAATCCACAATCCTTTGATCAATCAGATCAGGGTAGTTCTTTTCTTTTAATAGTGGCCTTGCCTGTATGGCAAAAAGGATATAAACTCAAACAATGATCATGCGAGTCTCAGCTAAACAATATTGGATTTGCATCAAATAATATGGCGAAATAATAAGGAATAAATGAAAAGGTGAAGGATCAGGAGAGGTACTTTACCCATCCTACAAGACTTTTGCCTCCAAGCACCTTGTCTGTAGTCTTAAGTCCAGTGATGAGCTGCAAAAGTACAACTCCAAAAGCATAAACATCTGTTTTAGTTGACACTTTCCCGCATTCTGCATATTCTGGTGCCAAGTATCCTAGAGTTCCTACAACTCTTGTCTCCCAGGAGTGATCCGAATCATCATTTTGAGTTCTAGCAAGACCAAAATCTCCAAGCTGTTACAGTGAACAATGTTAGCAGAAGTAACTATTATTACCCACTTCACATGAGCGAAAAATGCAATTCTGTTTTCTGTTACCAGAACTTCATGATCATGTGTTATAAGGATGTTATTCGGCCGCATATCTCTATGGATGATACTGTTGTCATGAAGATATTGCAACCCTTTTGCAGCTCCTAAAGCTATTTTTATCCTCTTTTCCCAACTGAGCGGTCTGCGGCTGTGTTCTGCACAATTTAATCAAAAGCAGAAACATTAGAATAGGTTTATGATGAAGAATAGATTATGAAATATTGCATTCTTACTTGATAGATGTTGGTCCAATGAACCATTGCAAACATATTCATAAACAAGCAGCCTATGGCTTCCTTCAGAACATGAACCTAACAACATTACCAAATTCTCATTCCTCGCTTTACTTAATACATTAACTTCAGATTTGAACTCTTTCTCTCCCTGAAAGCTTGCACTTTTGTGCTGCTTAACAGCGATCTTCAACCCACTGAGCTCTCCTCTGTAGACAGAACCAAAACCACCTTCAGAAAGGAAGTTCTTGGGGGAAAATCCTTCAGTTGCAGCATATAGTTCTGTATAAGAGAAATCTCTTGTCCATCCAATCCTCGGTCGCCTGTTCTTGCAAATCAAGCAAACTGAATTCTTGAACAATTCATCTGTAGGACCTCCTCCCATCCAATCATCATAGTTCTTTTCCTGTTTCACTTCATTTGGGCTGTCTATATTTGCCTCTTTTTGACTGCCTTGATTAGTATTCCCTTCTGCGTTTGAAAATGGAGATTGGTCTCCGCCAGTTTCTCGTTCTGTATTCGTGTAATCCTCCTCTAGATAACTCAGATTTGAAGTTGAAGCACTAGTTGTCATAGTCAGGTCACTTGATGAGGTCTTAAATGGAGTCGAAAAGCTTTGGCTTGCAATTTCTTTGCTTCGATCAACATATAATTGTTTACATGAACTGTTTCGAGCAGTTGTTAGCTCATCTGAAGCAACAATACCTCACATATCAGTACATCAGATATCATTACAGAAAATGAAAAACATAATACATACATTGAAACGGGGATCTTCTAGTTGGGCTTCCTGGAATCATTTCATCATATCCTAAGCTTTTGGTTTGACTTTTCTTTACTGGAGGCAATCCCGTCTTTGATCTTACTTCTGGTTCTCTTAATATTTCAACACTGTTGTCGCGCTTCGTTCTCGATACCCCACATTGCAGCTTCTCCATGAAGTATTTCTTGTCTTTCTTCATTTGCCTGTACCACACATGCTTACATGACTTTTGAAGTTTTTACATTACTGCAAAATTTCATTGAGGAACAGAGCTTGAAACTTTGACAGACCTATCAAGAACCACCCAAGTGGTCTTAAAAGTTTTAGCAGCTTTTAGAACAACAGCTTTTGGAGAAGCTCCTGCACGTATTTCAACATGGAACTTGATCTGACAAATTTCGACAAAAATCAACCCCATCAGCCATTTTGCGTAACAGATGTCGGAAACTATAAAATTTTTCTTTTTCTTGTCGTTATGGGGTCCTATTACTTTCTAATACCAACTAGCAATAAGAAAAGCAAATAAAAAAAAAAAGAAAATCTTGCTATAAATTTTTTTTATGACGGGTGGTGTCCAACCCTTTGAGCTGGTTATGTGTTTCTTAACCTGACCTGTTCCATTTGACAATGTCTAGAAATTGATATAATATCTGGATTGGTAGAGTACTCTTCAGTCTTCCTAGTAACTTGTTCTTCAATGTATTTAGGGTTGACCCCAAATATAGAATTTGAAAAATCCACCTTCACTTTGTATCCCACTGAAAAAGTTCAAAAAAGAAAGAAGAAAAAAATTATGCTACAAATGAATGACCAACGGAAATTTATTATTTTTTGAATTTTTCAGATTCCATGATGAGATAGAAAAACTTACTAGGATTGTTAACCTGGTGCAGAAATCCAAAGAGTATAAGCATATCTCCAGGCTTAAATGAAAAATTCTGAAGTAGCCATCTGATTGGTCCAGGACTAACGTCCCTTGAAGCATCTTGGATCACCAATAGTCTTTGAGGTTTAGTTTCTTTAGATTCTATAGACATTATTTATACAAGTTCCTGGCAAAGAACGAGGCTTTTTTCGTTATATAAATGGTCAGGGCAAGTTTTTTATGGCAAGATTATAATTTCAGTTCTTTATCAGTATATTTACTGCTGTTCTAACTTTTCTCAATAGTTCATTTGATTTTAATCGATTTTAGCTTTCGGGTTTTCTGAAAACGAAATCCTGAGAAAGGAAATGCAACTTCAGGAAAAAAGAAGTTAGACGAGGAAGTTTTATGCGAAAATGGAGATGTTGAATCCAAGCATAGGAACTCTAGTTTTTCTATATATGCTGTCAGGCTGATTAATTCTATGTTAATTTCAGGACAAAAGAAATTATTACCTGTAAAATCTCTAGCCTAAAGACAGCAGGATATTGTGATGGTGACCGATAATCACAAGGGTTATTGATGAGGAAGCCTGTCTTTATTTTTTTAAAGTTCTGTTCTTTGTTTTTGTTCAATATCAAAGCTGATGGTGACTTTGCCTAGTTCCAGCCTGACAATATAAAATTCATATGTTTTTTTGTTTACCTAAGAACCTTTTTTCTGTCTTTAGTATTTGTCTTACCTTGCTGAAGGTATTGAAATCGGTCATTTTTTAATCTTACCTTGTATCAACTTCAAGCTTTTTGTTTGATTTGATAATCTATTATATTATCAACATTGGAGATATAGGAAATACAGGGTTCCTATTCAATCAGCCAAAAGTGTTTTAGATCTGCGAACTTAATTGTTTTAATAGCTACCAAATACTATAAATAATAGCCAGCAAATGTGCCATAGAATCTGCCATTTAGTGGGTGTTTAGCATGACTTTAAAGCAGCTTTTAAGCACTTTTTAACTTAAAAGCCAATCATTTACCTGTTTGTTTGAGCTTTTTTTTTTTTTTTTTTTTTTGCTTTTAAGTTTTTTTTATAAAAGCAAGAAAATTGTGCTTTTTAAAAGCCAAAAAAGGAGAAAAACACAAGCAATGTCAAACACCCTCTAAATTGGTTTGTATTCAAGCCCCACCCCAATTCTTGCAGGCATGCATGTCTATATAATGCTTGACCGTGAAAACTTTAAGTTAACTTTTGGTAAAGAGAGAAGCAATATAATTGTAATTACATTGCATGATTTTCACTGTCATGTTATAAACAAAATTCATACAATGTATGTAACCACAAATTATATAATATAATGGTGTACCAAACATTAGACTTCAGTGGCTTGTACAAGATTCTAGCATCTAGGCCAAGATTCTATTTCTCTTCATGTTTTTGTCACCTATTATATAATATAATGGTGTACCAAAAATTACACTTCAGTGGCTTGTACAAGATTCTAGCTATCTAGGCTAGGTTTCTATTTTCCTTCATGTTTTTTTCACCTATAACAGGATTTAATGGCTAAAATTTCATTGTAGTTTGTTTTGTAAGGTTTCATGCTATCAGATGCTGTTATTTATCATTCTCGAGGAAATCAACCGAATTCAGAATTCATTAGACAATCAATGAATTTGCACAAAGGTTAATCCAACAATATATAGTTATATTTTGCTCAAAAGCCAAAAAAAAATTCAAGTATTTCCTTCAGAAAGAACATCAACAAGGACGTGTAAGATATCAATTAAAACTCAGAATTGATGCAGAGGTTTGAAACTCTCTCATCTAAACATGGAAGTTCTTATATCATATGTTTCTCTATCGAGTTGCACAAGAAAAGTTAAGCAGTACAAAGGAGAAGTAGTACTTCCAATTTCCAAAGATGTCAGAAGAGCAAAACAAATTCAAGAAAAGAACCAAGAATATCTAACATCGAAACAAGAACTTCAAGAAATTCAGATTTGTAAGTTGCCAAATCAGTGTTGTAAGGTAAATAAATGGAACTCCAATATTCAAGATTGTAGGACAGTAGGAGGCAACAACATTCTAACAATTGCACCAATTCAAACTAGCTAATTGACTAAGAAAAGGTGCAGTAACTACTGAAATGCAATATTATTGAGGCAAACTTACATCTTTGCTTTCAAGTATCTATCCTTTTGATGTTGCCAGCACCAAAATACATCTCCGATAAACCCGGGACTTCAGCTGCAAACTTATCAATGTAGTTCTTCTGGAAATTCTTCTCGTTTATCGTTAACAACCATAACGTCTTCTTGTTTCTTTCAATCAATTTCTTAGATTCCAAAGCTTGCAAAACTTTATACCGCGGACGAAGCCTTGTATCAACAGCATGCATAAGAAACTTAGGATATGAAAGAACAACCTGCGGTTCCAATTTCATAGTATTCAAGAAAAAATCCATAGACTCCTTGAATTTCTTCTCTGAACAAGATAAACAATGCGGGTCTTTCTTAAACGCAGCCAAAATCTCTTCTTCACTCCACCCTACACTCTTGAACATCTCTATTTTCTTTTTCCAATTGGATTCACTCAAAGATACTATCATTCTAACAGCTGGTAAAAACATGCCAGAAGTTGGTTGAAATCCTAGATTCTTAACAGTTTTAACTGCATAATCTAACCTATCAGGACTCCGTACAAAAGTTCTAGGATGACAAAATACGAACTTTGAAACGGTATGTAAAGGCACACCCTCTTTTTTCAACAAATCAATATTGGGTTTCAGAGAAACTTTCAAATTAGAAGTCAACAACAATGTACAACGCTTGATAGCCTTAACAAGCTTCTCATTACTATCAATAAAAGATCTTAAAAAAACAATACATGGTTTGATTTGACTACTCAAAGCCCGTCTTAAAATTACAGGATTTGAAACAATAAGATCAGGTAGAAGCTCACCCACAAAGCCATTTTCTTTCAGATAATTAAATTTGGGCAAAAGATTGAGTTCTACTTTGCATTGAAGGATATCAGGTTTCTTTTCTATCAATTTCGCCATCTTGGCATCGCTGAAATTGTAAGATTTCAATAAGTTGATTACAGATTGATGCTTCTGTATGTTCTTTTCATCAAGCCGAAAGGTCTCTGAAACTGAAACAGCTGATTCTAATGGAAGCCCACATGAGTTCACCAGGAATTGAACTGTAAACGATGAAGAAGAAGAAGACTTTCTGGTAGGAGAAGATTTTGCAGTTGCAGATGCATTTAGAAAACGCTTCTGTAGAAGAGAAAACGAGTTCCTGACCAAACTATTCGCCATTCGAAAGGAAAAGATAGAATCTTGAATTACAGAGAGTAGAGAAGAAGAGTGTGAGTACAGTTGACAGTGATGGGTTTTTGTTTAGGGTTCTGAAAATCCGTAATCCAGAACTCCAATTTCTCGTTTTCATTTTAATTCAAAAACAAGAATATGAAGACCACCAAACGATGTCGTACGCAAAGTTTTCTACTTTATATGCTGTTGGGTTGGCGAGTTATTATAGTTTCAAACTGATACTCAACTACCAGTTCCAATGTCTTTGGAACTCAAATTCACAGGATACCCAGTGCTCCCCTTGCATAAACAGGTAACTAATAATTCCTGCTTCTATCATTAATTGGTAATTTACCCCTTTTTTGAGATTTCATTATAATCTGTTTAGGGTTTCGAGGAGCTTCCTTTCACCTCCATTTCTGGATTCCCAAGGCATTTTATCTTGCGGAAACCGAAGAATTCCTCCCTACACCATTGTCATACTCGACGAATCTTGTCTATTAGAGACGAAAGCAATGTAAGTGATTGAATTAGTCACTGAAATTCGAAAATTTATTAACTTTCTGGATAATTTACAAAATCCCTTTTGAGAATTGAATGCAATGATTGATTTTCATTCAGTTTTTTCTGAAGATATATTGGATTATATAGCTAAGCTGTGAAAGTTCCATGAATTATGAATTTGTTCCTCTTTCAAGTTCAGAAATTAATTATAGTGTTTAATCCATTTTTGGTTTCAAAAGTCAGGTTTATGGTTCTTCAGGTCCTGAAATCACCCATTCTAATCTTGAAGGTACACTATTGCAACTATTGCGTTGTGTACTCGTATATTAGCAGCGTTTGGTAAGTCGTAATGCAATATAACGATGATAATCATCGTCATTTATAACATTTCGGCTTACCAAATGTTGTTATAATTTGTAGTTAGCTATAGACTAACACAAACTTACAGTAGTTCCTCCTCCATATTAAATGTAAGTTTTAAAAACTTCAGGTTTGAAGGAAAAAGCTGAATCAAGTGAAGAATCGTTCGGTTCCAGCGAGTATGTTAGACTGCCCCTTGATTTTTAAACTAGAATGCATTCGTATATGTATTCAAAATTTAATCTTTTTATAGCTTTAATCACTGAATCATTGTCCATATGATTGGATTTGTGTCATCGTGTATGTCCTTGTTGCTTATCTGTCGTATTGGTTTTCTTAAGTCAAGCTCTTTTTGGTTTTAACTGCCAGGATACTGAAGAAACTAAAGAGATATGGAATTTCAGGAGTTTTATCCTATGGGCTTTTGAATACTGCCTACTATCTCACTACATTTCTCTTGGTTTGGTGAGTGAAATCAGTTTCCGATTTGATTCATATGCGTACTCATTCATATTTCTTTTAAGATACGTTAAACGAGTTTTTTCGCGTTTTGGTTGGCCAGATAACAACGAAACTACTCTTAAAATGCAGAAAAATAGTTAAAACGAAATTTTCCTACTCAAACAAATCCCTCTGCTCCCAAAATGTAAACTGGAATATGAATATTCATGCTTTCTTCTCTTATTGATTATGTTTGAGCTAACTATTTTTACTTGCTTCCCAGGTTTTATGTAGCTCCATCACCTGGGAAAATGGGTTACTTAGCTGCTGCCAAAAGGTAATCACTTTCCTTTTGGTTTCTAAATGGTAATGTGAATAGAAAACAATGTAGTAATTCATAATCACTCACCATTCATCTTGTTCATGATGTGCAGATTTCTGAAAGTGATGGCTATGGTTTGGGCTGGCAGTCAAGTTACTAAGCTTGTAAGAGCTGGAGGGTGAGCTTCCAGAATCTTAATTTTAATTACAATCTTATTTCAGTAAGTAATAAGAATTGGGGGATGTTTGGTGTTGCTTAAAAGCACGTTTTAAGCATTTTTTAACTTAAAAGCTGCTCATTTACCTGTTTATCTGAGCTTTTCTATAAGCCAAGAGAAGAAAAGCACGAACAATGCCAAACATCCGCTTACTAACCAATCCATTCTACTATTTGAAAATCTTTAACTTTCATGAATACCTTTAAGTATTCTCCTATTATTTAATCAAAGTGACTCTATTTTTGCAGGGCTCTTGCTCTCGCGCCTTTTGTTGACAGAGGACTTTCATGGTTCACTGTTAAATTTAAGTTCGAGTCTCAAGGAAAGGTATTTTTGTTCCGAAAATTTAAAAATGTTCTTCACTTGCAATTCAGTTTCCTCTGATCAAATTTGATTTCCTTGTTTGTTCCAGGCTTTCATGGCAATTGTTGGATTCTGTTTAGGATTGGCCATCATCCTATTTCTGTTTATCACATTGCTGTGGGCATAAGAGTAGCAGCTTTTTTTTTTTTTTTGAGTAAACAGCTTGTTTCTGTTCTTGTAATAAAAAGATTTTTGTCAAATTAAATGAATCCTTCCATTGATTCTTTAAGAAAACACAATATCATCCTCAAACAATTACATTAATAGATCATTGTAATCTACAAGCTGGTTCTTTTCTATGTACATTTTGACCCAGAATCAAGCCACTCTGAAACATGGCATCAGAAACATATCTTTCAATACAGATCAAGCTTAAATGCAGAAAACTATTTTCAAAATCAAAATTTTTAAATCCCCTTTTCGTCGTTCAGAGGAACAGCGAAATCCCTCAACTTTCGAATTGCTCCAAACCTGGAAATTTGCAGCTTTGAAGCCCTCCTCTTGGAATACAGAAAGTTGTTTGTTTTGTGGGTAACTTCTTATTTCCTAGTTCATCTGTGCAAGTTTCAAGACCACAAGCGTTGCAGAAACGCTCCAGATCTGATTCCTATAAGTATAAACAGAGGATTCATAATTATATGCTAATCATCCTGTTAAAAATGCTGCAAGTTTTAATTAGCGAAAATCATACCTTAATTAACAATAGTTTCGATAAATGTAACAAAGGATATGGATGAAGCTTGTATCCGGCATTGTTTATACAAGACAGAGACAGTGCACGAACCTTCATGATAAGAGAATTCTTTTAATTAAGATCGGTTTGACGAGAAAATGGTAAGTTGATCAGAGACTTATTACCTCATTAATGTAAGGTTCAATAATGCAGTACTGCAAGTAAGATGCCTCAGCTGCTATGATACAAAAGAAATGCTTGTAATTTCCCATACGAAAAGATCTGCACAAAAAAAAAAAAAAAAAAAAAAAAGAAGAAACAACCTTAAAATTTGAGAAAGATATCTCAAATAAGAAAGCTAAGCATCTAATGAATCAATCATTGGATCATGTACCGTAATACGCTTCGGGCAAAATCCATTTTCTTTGACTTGATTACTGGGTAAGGCAACCGGCGAAACCATACAGAAAGCGACTCCCCCTGTGAATCAGAGATGATAATTTCGAGTATATAGTAGAAGAATGCTTTTATTATGATGAAAATGAGTCAATGGAAAAAAAAAAGAGCAATTTTCTGCTTCATAGAAACAGCTAAAAAAAAAAAAGCCTACACAAACATGTAATGATTGGCTTTTAAGTTAAGAAGTGCTTAAAAGCTGCTTTTAAGCAATGCCAGTAGAAGAATGCATTTATCTATGATGAAAATGAGTAAATTGCAATGAAGTAGAGTTTAACCGTAGGTTGGCTTCTGGAATCAAGATGAAGAAGTACATAAAGCGAACGAAATTCAGCCTCGTTTTTTTGCAAAGAATCAGAATCTCTATTTGCATCATACAGAGAATATAGAGAAGTCAGAGCCTTTACAAGCTGCTCCATGTTAAGGTGATGAACTGAAGAAATGTTTGAATCGCTACCACAAGATCGAAGCTTATGGTGAGAAACAATATGAAATTTTACCTGATCATAAAAAATAAATTAGAATATCATAATCAAAGGGAGAAGAAGAAGATAGAGAGGTTTCTGCAAATGAAGAAATAATACCACTTTCTCGTACATATAAATTGCTTTATCATTCACTATATTTTGCATGCTAAGATCCTGTCTTATGGACCTTGTTCTGTCAAAAATGAAATCATGAACTACTTCGAAACGATGGTCTGTAGATTCTGCTATATTTAAAAGGTAGCTCAAAGTGTCTTCCAATACTGGAAGGGGTCGGACATCGGATGCATGCATATGCTTGGAAGATATAGTTCTGCAAAACTAGTTAGAAAAAGGAAACATGAACAATTCTTGAGCATTGAAGAGTCGAGCACAAGATTCGCAAACTGCTGCTGCAACTAGTTTTGTCAAAAACAATATACATTTAGAAAAACGAGTCACTTTAACGCTAGAACAAACCCGTACCATGAACAAGTATTAAAAGTTAAGAAACATAACCAACTTCAGAAGCTACTGAATTGCAGAGAAAAGAGGCATTTTCAGACATTGCCTATATCTATTCTGCTCGATTCTTTGAATTGTTATAATATTTAAGATTAGGAATCATAAAACAAGAAGAAATATAAAACAGAAATGGATTATCAAAGTGCAAAAAGCCAAGGAGACAACATTCTGAAATTAATTACTCCAAATCCAAGCACACTTCACATATAAGAAAAAACTCTCCGATTTAAGCTGAAAATTCATGGAAATATCCTCAGTGAAGTGCAATTTGGACATTATTAAATCCAAGTACCTTTTTAACAGCTAGGCTTGGAGAAGTTCTTCCTGGATTTCCATGTAATCTCTCAAAAACAGCTAAATCTCGCAGTCTCTCTCTTTGTTCCCTTTCTCCAACTAACAGCAGAAAGATGGGAACAAAAATAAAAATAAAAAAAGAAAAGGAAAGGGAACAAATTTCCATGATAACAAATGAGTGTTTCCATTCATGGCATGGAAGGTGATCAGATTAAATTTTAGAATTAGAAAGAACCAAAATAATTCAAAACCTTCAGCTTGAAGGTGAAAAGATCAAATTTATGAACTCAATTCGAAATCTTCAGCTGGAAGATGACAAAATCAAATTTATGAAGTGCGAGCTAAGGTATAGCGAAGTAGCAAGTGTATTCTCAAATTTATGTATAGCGGTGCATCGTAAGGCAAAAGACGATGGATCAAATTTATGTATTGAATTCAAAATCTTCAGCATGAAGGTGACAAGATCAAACTTATGTAACGAATTCAAAATCTTCAGCTGGAAGATGACTAAATCAAATTTATGAATTGCGAGCTGAGCAAAGTGCATCAGCAGGCAAAACACCATGGATCAAGAATCAAAAACTAGCATGGAATATATAACTCAAAGTTCATTTTATGTACATATCTATCCAAGAATATAATTAAGAAATAACTGATTTATGAGCAATTTACCTGGGCACATAAAAGGGCAAGTTCCAACCAGAAAACCAGAAGAGGAATCATCATCATCGTCTTCTTTAACTGTAACTTGTTCTTGTTTTTCAGATTTGATTTTTTCAAACTGGTCAGTCTTACTGCTGCTCGATCCTCTTCTGGGTTTCCATTCAGGAACTTGGCGGGAGCTACTACTAGTATTGTTAGGGGCATTTCTGCTAGTTCTTGTGCTTGGATTATAGCGAGAAAATCTGTTGCTTTGGGTATTATGTGAGGTCGAACGTGTTGATTCAGAAGAAGAATAAGAATAAGAAAGGTTTCGACTTTGATTTCTCCTTTCCATTGCAATCTGTTCTGCAATTTGGGTGAAGGAAAACCGGCGATTTTCAGCTCCAAATCATGGGAGGAACTCGTAATAGAAGATCAGAGACAAGACAAACGACAGGCCGTTTGAGCTGCCAAGTTTTTTTCTATTTTTTTTTTGGGTTCTGACTTTTCACCTGAATTTGTCGAACGGCGAGAGACAGTGTTGCTACAGTAAGCTAAACGACAACGTTTTTCTCATTATCGGACGTCCAAGAATCCTAACGGACCTCTTTTCTTTCTGTGTACAAGTGTATTTTCCAAATCCCTGGTGAAGTCATGTGGCTTTCTTTAGGATAAAGCTCTAGTTCCAGGTTTATTGGAAACGTATTTTGGTACACAAAACAATACTTGCAGTGAATTGGTATAACGATTTCATCATCTTATTGTTCCTCGTCCTGATGAGTACTGTCCTAGAAAGTGTAGAGGTTACAGGTTGAAGAATGAATACTACAGAACTGGAACCTCTCCTGTTCCTCAACAGCTGCTATTTTAGGATTAATAATCATTGGATTGTTTTGCCTTCTCTTGTTCATTGTTCTTGACCATTGATGCAATCATGAGTTTTTATCATGTAATTCTTTAAGTGTTTATACCAGACACAGTGAAACTAAAACATGTCAGTAGTAAAATAATCTGAACCATGCAAATTTCCAAGCCTGATACTGCGTAACAAGAAAGGGAAAAAACCACACCACACTTTCTAGGACAGTACTCATCAGGACTTTAGCTAACTTCTCTAAGCATTCCCCTGCGCTGTGACATGCATTCATATCACTATCAAACCAAGAGGTGAGCTGCCATACGCAAATTTAGGGATAGACACACAAACACTCGTATCAACGTTAGAATGACCAAACACAAGCAGGCAATCACATCAACAATGAAGCAGACATAACCTGAAAAAAACTCAAATCAATCACCAATTTGATGCATCTCATATTTGTTTAGTAATACAACAGAGAAAAGCGCAGTAATGTGAAAATTCCAAAATTTGGTAAAAAAATCCTGAGATTGAGAGTACAGAGTATAAGGAACCATAATAAAATTACCACTGGATAAACATAACAATAACATAGGTAAAACTCCTATTAGTTGGTAAGCTCCATGATGGCAGAAACAATGTCCCCATCTGCAGCTTTCAATGCCTTTACAGCCTTTGCCCTTGACACTCCTGCTTGGGTCATTACCAATTCAATATCCTTTGGTTCCACTCCGGTATCATCAACCTCTTCGTCGTCCTGAGCCATGGTTGACGTCTCAGGCTTGGAAATTACATGGCTGAGATCAGGAGCCTTGAACTGCTCTGCAGCCTGGGTTTGTAGTTGAGAGCTCAAATCCTCAATCTTGGCCTCTCCGAAGATAACGTAAGTGTCTGACGTTGGGCTTTTGAAAACATCAGGTTTTGAGATAACAAACAAAATCTGAATTTGGAAAATTGTATCAAGCATTAGCAAAGAAGCCAAGAAAAAGGTAACAAAAAACATTGCATGAATTATGCAAATAAGTCACAGCAAAGAAGAACACACATTCTTGCTCTTTTTGACAGTAACTCGACTAACACCAGGAATGGGTTTCATTCCAAGCTTTAACATTGCTTTCCGGCTCTTCTTTTCACTCCGACTTTGCTTTGACCTACCACTTGCATCCCCATCATGTTGTCCTGAGATTAAAAAGCCAAAGACACACTTTAATGGCTTACATAAACAATAAACTAGAGAATAAATAACCTGCAGTTCCATCTCGAGAATGATAAACAAAGAGTAAACTTTTACCTTCAGCTTCATCTTCATCTTTGTCATCATCCTCGTCATCATCATCATCCTCATCGTCATCATCATCTTCAACCACAGGCTTTTCAGACTTCAAATGAATAAATTAATGTCAATATATTGCCATCAGTAGCCAATGGACACGAAAGCAATAACAATACAAGTGATTTATCAAAAGAAGCACAACTAATCTACATTACAAGCAGTATAACCAGTAAACCCAATAAAGATTTGATCTTTTATACATTTATCAATAGTTCAATCCAATCCCAAAAGCAACAATACAACAACCATAGTACTCAAAACATAAGGCCTATCAAACAAAATATAACAAAAATTATCTATTTTTCTTATTAAAAAAATTAAATTAGGAGCATTTCTTCAACTAAAATGAGTCAACAATATCATTATCATATCAGATCCAGCACAGAACGGAGAATCTAGGGTTCAATTACAGTAAAGATAAGTAAAAGGATAGATTTTAAATTCCAACACTAAATTAAAACATGAAACGAAAAAGAATACAGAAATAGATAAATAGATAGTAAGAAGGTTACTTCGAGAATCTTTTGAGCTTCGAGCTGAGCAGCAAGCTCATCCTGGGACTCAGCAGTCATGGCTTCTGGTTCGATTAGAGAGATTTGGTATAAGATGTGTAAAGCTCGAAAGCTACAAAACCCTAAAACCCCAAAAGATGTAAAGCAGTAATTAGAAAAGAACCAATTTATAGTTGGGGGAAATTATCTGAAATTACAAGACTGTCATCGCTCTCCTCTGTCATGGGTTCTCTATTTGGGCTCATATGGGTTTGAGGCTATGGGCTAAGCGAGCCCAACACTTAATCTTCATTATCATTATCATTATCATTATCATTTAATAAAATACATTTGTGGTAATATAAGACGGTTCCAATATAATATTTTTAGAGTAAATTTAATTTATTTTCAAATCTCTTTAAAAATTAGATTATATTTATTATAAATATACGTATTATACATATCTTTTTATTTTATAACACGTTTATTTCAATTATTATATTTATTCATAATAAAAACAATAATATTGATTTTTACAAAGATATATATATGTTTATTTACTAAAATTTATAATTAATTTCATCATATCTTTAAATTATTAATAAATTAAAATATATATGAATTATAAAAGAAATATAAAAAATTAGAAGATGTAAAAATTTTAAAAAAAAAATTAATCAATAGAATAAAAATATTTTCGAGCTATAAAAATTTTAAAATAATCAAGAAATTGAAGAAAATGTTCACATCAATAAAGATTTGACTAGTCCTACAAAGAGCAATAACCTACCATAATGCTTACTTATACAAGGATTACAGTCTGATTATATCATCTCTAGAACACAAGTCTTCAGAGCATTAATGGAGTATCCCATCATAGCCTGAGTTCCTGAGGCTAACACATTGCAACCAATCCGCAAAATGGTTCATGTTTCTAGTGCTTTTGAATGCCATTCGCTCCAGTAGGTGCTTGAGGTTGTAGACCCATTGGTCGAACCACAGTCAACAAATAAACCCATTGATGTCGTAGGATACTGGCATTCAACAAAACTAAAAGTGAAAGTAAATTAACTGGAAAACCAATGAGAAGAGCTATAACCAAATTCAAGCAAGCACTGAGAAACATGAGCCAATCAGCCAGCCCAATACACCACCTTGAGAGTATGAATGCAAAGAATCTTGAGGGTAACCTACTGATTTTGCAGCCATGCTGGCACGGTTCAATGTCAAACAAATGGCATATTCTTTACTCTATCCAATTCAAATCTAGTTGAATATGAGCCTCATGAACTCTCAATGTAGTCATTAATTAATTAGCACTTCTATAACACAGATAATTAGAACTGTAGGAAGAAATTGTATTTCAGCAGTTACCTTATGAAGCCTTACATTGTAACCTTTCCAAATCTAGGAAGGTTAAAACTAAACTTGAGTTATGAAGCTTACTTTAAGTATAAGAATATATTGTGTCTTTTTCTTTACTTTTTATATTCACTTTCTTAGTAACCAAACATAACGCTAACAATTATCAAACATACAATACAACCATGCATAGCAAAGCTTGCTGAAGTATAAACGGATCAAATAGCTGCTAAGCAATAAGATATCCACAAATCAACTATAATAATGATATGAATCTCCATTCCAAAATTAAAATGATACTACAGAAAACAGACTCAATTATAGTTTATGGAGCACAGCACAGATGGTTACCTTGAAAACTGTAAGGCGAGAAGCTGAAGTTCTTAACATTGTTGATCACTATTTTCTAATAGGGAAAGGGGAAAAAAAAAAAAAAAAAAAAAAAAAACAGATTGATTGATACCTGAAGTCCTTTATATTTGATTACTGTAGCAAGAATCATTCAACCATACAAATTATGGCTGCAAGATTCACTTCCTTCACTGTTGGATTTGAGCAGCTCCACACCCAAGTAGCACCTGCAAAGTTATAAACATAACAGCTATATTCAAAACTATTAATAAATTATATTAATTCTTACAGGCTACTCTTCAATGAATTATATTAAAGCTATATTCGGTTTGTCTGTAAGAGTCATAAGAATCACCTAGCTTTAGCTATAAATTTAAGTGTATGATGTAAATAAAATAAAATACTATAATTAGAGAGAATCAGATTCAAATTGGAGAAAGTAGGGCCGCAGAAGCTGATATTGGAACAGAAAAATGCATAATAAATTGATTCATAATATGAAAATCTCCTTCGAGCTACATTCTTTTTCTGTCATCAAGAAAATAGAACATTCATCAATGGCGTTGTTACTTTTTTCTGACAGAAATCGTATTGGGTCAAAAGAGACGTCATAATGCATGGGATTACCTGGTACCCGCAACCCAGAATCCACCAAGTTGATTTTACAGCACCCCTAGGAGCATCTTACCCCAGCCACCAGCATGATAACCAAAGCTAGCACCCTGAGAAATAGGAGCACTGAGTACAGGGAATTCAAGGTATGGGTAAGTTGGAGGGGGGGGCATATCTCTGCACAAATAGTATCTAAAGAAAAATAGGAATTTAAACAGCAAGTTACACGAAGTTCATAGTAGCCAATCTCACCTGCATATTGATAAGCCGAGGAGGAGCGCCATCTGGCATTCCAAGAGCCTATTTCAATTCTTTAGAAAGAGAATCTGGCTTCATCTCCCTAAGCTTCAGCTTTCTTCCACTTGATTATTGCTTTCGCCCTAAATCAGTTCACCCATGACTTAAAATTTTGAGCTGCAGAAAATGCAGATTGTAATCTCCTATTGAGCTGCAAAAAATTCAGATGTAATCTCCTTTGCAACATGAATCACCTGCTGTGGCTGCATAAATTTTCCATTTCACACAACATTGTTCCTATGGTTCCACAACATTATTTGATAATAAATGTTCAAGTACAATTATCATAATCATATAAAAAAATTCGTTTTTCATACTCCTGGACATTCATGATCGTTGTCAGCAAGAACAGCCACTCTTGCAAATCCTATAACCATTAACATAGAATAATAAACCAGAGATGGGTTTTTTTTTTTTTTTTTGTAAAATATTTATACTACATAAAAACCTTACTTGTTAAAGATTGAAGTCACAAAATGGGCTGTGCACAGAAAAGCCCCTATTTTGCTGTTAAGACTTACTAAATTAGCTACTGAAATTCAACCACAAAAGCTAAACAAAAGTGCAGGTTTTCACTATGCTTAGTAATAAGATGACAAACTAATTTTACGAAGAAAGCTGCTGCAAGAATGTTGATGGCAATTTCAGGACCATCCACTTCCACCACCGGAAGAAGAGTTCTTCCCAACCCATCCAGCATTCCCAGAATCATCGTTGTCCTTTTTTCCCCAGCTGTTATTTCCACCAAAATTACCACCACCAGAAGAACTCTTCCCACCCCATCCTGCATTCCCTGTTTTTGAATCATTGGTGTCCTTATTTCCCCAACTGCTGTTGCCGCCAAAATTACTAACGTCAGAGGAAGAGCTTTTCCCACCCCATCCAGCATTAGTGTCCTTGTTTCCCCAACTGCCATTGCCGCCAAAATTACCACCATCAGAAGAAGAGCTTTTCCCACCCCAACCAGCATTCCCAGTGTTTGAATCATTAGTGTCCTTGTGTCCCCAGCTATTGTTTCCACCAAAATTACCGGAGGAAGAGCTTTTCCCACCCCATCCAGCATTCCCTGTGTTTGAATCATTCGAGTCCTTGTTTCCCCAGCTATTGTTTCCACCAAAATTACCGGATGAAGAGCTTATCCCACCCCATCCAGCATTCCCAGTTTTTGAATCATTAGTGCCCTTGTTTCCCCAGCCAGCATTCCCAGTTTTTGAATCATCGGTGTCCTTGTTTCCCCAACTGCCAAAATTACTGCCGTCAGAAGAGGAGCTCTTCCCTCCCCATCCAGCATTTCCAGTTTTTGAATCATTCATGTCCTTGTTTCCCCAACTGCTTTTGCCACTAGCTGCCCAATCATTGCCGCTTGCAGGAGCGCTTCCAAGAATCCCCTTCCATTCATTACTAACTTTACTGGCCCAACCTCCACCACTGCCACCCCAACTTCTGCCACCACCAGAAAATTTACTGCTTTTGCCACCATCCTCACCTGTACCTTCAGTATTCATGTCCCAACTATTATCGTCATCACTGCCCCATTTGCTGCCCCTATTCCAGCCTTCACTCCAGCTGCCACCAGAAGCATTATTACCCTCATTCTTTTCAGTCCAACCACCACCACTGCTCCAATTTCCTCCATTTGCATCATCATTTCCACTGCCACTCCATCCAGCAGAGAAAGCTTCGTTATTTGTATTTTTATCCCCACTGCTATTTGAATCATAACCACGACCTCGGCCTCTGCCATGGCCACGGCCATGGCTAGAGCCATCACGGTGTCCTTGGTTAGAATCTGAACCGGACCAACCTTCCTTCTGGCTATCCCAGCTGCCACTCCCACCCCATGCACCTCCACTACTTGTATCCTCATCCTTAGAATCAGAACCCCATTTTGAAGAATAGCCTTGACCAAACTCTTCACTTCTGTTGCCGTCATTATGTCCGCGTCCGCAACGATGCCCGCGCCCGCGCCCACCATCTGGCCTAGGCAATCCACTTGGGTGGCCACCTCTTCCACATCCATCTCCTCCATAGTCTTTTCTGCCTGTTAATCAAGGAAAAAAACCAATAAGATTTGCAAAATCAACTGGTGTATTAAACCAAATACATTGCTCCTACAAAGCAAGCATCGAGGAGTAGCCAATCTGTATGCATACTGGTGCAGAAAGAAAAAAGCAGAACAAAACACTTAAATATCAACATATCTTGCCTACTGTGTCACAAACATACCATTATACCATAATTCAAAAAACAAAATTAAATAGCATTTCACATGGAAAAACACATCAATGGGACAACCCAGCATTTCAATGACAGTTGAGGAACAACAAGAATGATACTGAGCCAAAAGTTCACAGGGTGGAAGAAAAAATTAACATCCTACTTCAGAAGTAAAAATTATCTGCAACTGGAAGAAAAACTAAAATAGTTATGTAAAGCACGACAATAATTAAACTGAAAAGAGAACCAACAACAATTAACCTTGGGCGTCCTGGAAACTATCAGCATTGTCTCTGCCTACAGGCGCTGAGACATGCTTCAAATCATCAATGTGTCTTTGGAAATATGCCACGACCTGTTCAATCCTTCCAAAAATCTGCTTCCTGAATCTGAAACCCTTCGGATGCAGACCAACAAACTCATGACGCAAGTTTGTTCTCATGTAGGACAAGATGAAAGTGCCAGGATGATCATAAGAAATGTGAAAACAATAAACGATCCTCAATGGAAATTCCGATTTCTCTGCTCTTAAGAGTTCAACAACCTCTTCTTTTGAGCCCCTCTTAAACTTTTGAAAGCTAATCATTGCTTTCAAGTTGATGACCATTGGGTTAACATATTGATCCATGACCTAATGGTGAAAATAAGCAAAAAGATTAAATCAATATCAGCAATCAGATAGCTTGAATAACCTAGCACACAAGCACATTCTTTATGGAAAAATGCAATAGAACAAGTTGAGCATGTACATAAAATATTCAGACAGATTAAACCCATGGATATTATCCCAAGTATCACAAGCATAAAAGTTTGTTATTCATTTGAACTGCTTATATGATTTCAACACAGTTGCAATTCATTATACCAAAAGTAGCAAAAAATTCAATGCTACAATTTATCCTCCACATCTGAAGGGAGCAAGCTAATCGCATTATTTACCATTTCCTATTTGATCTTGGGATCATACTGATAACTTATAGTCTCAACATATTAATGAATCATTATAAATATAACTTTTCAAGAGAGATGAGATAATACGACTAACCTCATCTAGATCCTTAAAAGTGCAATCTCCTATTTTTAATGTTTTCCCAATATAGAGCAAACTTGTGATGTTTCTTTGGTCTTTTTCACCTTCAATAATGTCTTTGTGAACATAAAGTCCATCGCAGACTTTAAGCGTTAGCGTCAAAAAAAATGGTCCCTTTGGACTTGGATGGAAAATACTTTCACCAACATCCACCTCAGAAAGGAGCTATTAAACAAAGAAGATGAATTTTTGTGCTTGTCAGTAACATGGATTATTAATTGTTTTGCAAAATGACAAAATTGTGGCAATAAAGCATAGAAAATTAAAACAAACTTTACCTTCACCGCCTCATCCTTAGTGATATTTTTAAAGCGTGGATGAATAATAATCCTCTGCTTGATATGTTTACTTGCAAGCTCATCCTTCTTGGCATCATCTTGCTGTTTTAATAAATGTGCCTTGCCTTCACAATAAAAAGTATCAACCTCACGTACACCTTGGTATCTGCAACCTTTCAGCTCACTTTCCTTACAAGTTAGAAGCACTTGATATCTACTCTTGTCCAGTTCTTTTATCTTGCAAGTAAGAACATCACCTTCGTGTAGCTTGTCTGTCAAAGAAAAATCATCAGCCCCATCTACATAATCATCCTTTGTTATCACTCCAGTCAACCCAGAATCAAGAGCACAAAATGCTCGCAGTGGTAGAACTCGGCGAACAGTAACCTTAATAATTCTTCCTTCAGCAACTGCATCCTCATTCTTTCCAGATATCAAATAGAAAACCTCATCTGGAGTTAGTTTTTCATAAGGCTTGCGAGGATCAAAAAATCCATGAAGCAATTCACTTTTTATATCATGAAGAGTCTCTTTTTTGTTTTCCCCCTGCTCTCTTTCAAAATTGGCAGCATATTCATCAATATCAAATTCATTCAGAAGGTTTGGATTATTCTTAATGTACATAATGGGTTGTACCTCACCAGCATCATTATGGACAGCATTAGCAAATCTTATAGCTATACCATACGACTCAGGGTGAATTCTTGTATTATCCAATAGACCAAAATCACTGGTGACAGAAAGAAGCTGACAACCACGGACTCGTAAAAATCCAGCTGCATTATGGAAAATCTTCTTTGGTTTTAATCCAAAATCTGGTAGATCATACCGGCTATTAACCGTTTTACCACAACGTAATCCACACTGCAGAAAAGCTGACTTTTGGGGGCCAAGACCAGAGATAAATTGAAGAGGTGCAAAAAGCCAATCATTGTCCACAGCAGCACTCACATCAAAGCCTACCTGATTGGTGACATCCACCAATAGAGTCTCAATCATCTCATACTTATCATCTGTAGTTAGAAAATGATCTAATGAATTAAGCTTCCAAGAAACAATATCCTTCTGTGGCCCACACAATGTTGCAATCATAGCCAATGGATTTTGGAGGTAACGACCTAGAGCCACAGCTCTTCTAACAATACCTAAACATTTTGAGACAGAAAATTAGATAATGATGTTAAATAAGGAATACATCAAGAGACCAATGTAATTACCTTCTTGTCCAGGCAATTGGCATAATGCCACCTTTGAATGTTCATAAATCTGAGCAAATGATTCATCTCCATAAACAACATCTGTAGGATGCTCCTCATTTTGAAGTATCTGATAACAGGAAATAGAAACAAAACTTACCGAAGTCATATTTCAAGATGAAAAACAGAACCCACAGAATAGATGGAAAAGAAATCACTGAAGAGAAGAGCATCTGAATGTGTTTATATCGATTTACAAGAAGGAACAAACTAATCCATACAAAGTTCAAACTCTTGAAGAATTCTATAAGGAAAAACGGTAACAGTTTGTATTTATGCAGTAAATAAATGATTTTTCCCAAGAGAACCTGAAAGCTTCCAGAAGTTATAATCCAGATACATTTTTTGTCAATCTATCATTTGAACAAATAGCAAAACCTTTTAGAGTATATCAATTATCAAGTAAAAACAATAACCTTTCAAGGGTAGTTTTTAAGATATACAAAAATCTTTCAATACTTTTAATGGTAGAGTTTACATCAATTGGACGAATATCAATATCATATACAATTTCATTTATGAATTAGTCACTAATTTATCGTTATAAGTTGTGTTCACAGCAACGAATCTCAATATGGATCCAAGAATCAGTCACTTATAACCAACCAGTAGCATACGGATATAATACTTGTCAATGGACAGCTGCTGACTGGGCCAAAGATACCCTCTACCAGAAATACTGACATACCAAGAAAGATACATACTAAATTGCTAATCTGTACAAGTTGTAGCAGAAGTTCAGATGAATGGAAAGCTACAGTGCTTTCATTGAACTCATTCATGAATTACGATAAGACCAACCTTTGTGCTTGACGTACCCACCCAAAAATATAAGTACTATGAGATATAGAAAAGAAGTTCTAAAAGAATGGGAATAAACTAAAAGAGAACCCCCAAATGCAAAGTAACTATATTTTTATATTTTAGAGACCAAGTGCATTGGTAACTTTTCTTTAAATGCCACAAGGAATTCAGAAAAATTTATCATCCCTACTTCAAGTTAAAGCTTTACCATTGAAGAGATATCCACATACGCAGTAGCGATAGAACACCACATACTAATTTGATACCGGGTATTAATCCCATGTAATTAACAGAATAAAGTCAATATGCAATAATAAATGGAACTTAGGAACTGCATACCTCCTCAATATCCTCCTTCAATAATGAGCAAATTGTGTTAACAGCACCAAGGACGATGACACCAGGCCTATGATTTTTTATAAACTTAAGGACACGTTGCTGATCATTTTTCTTCCTTTGCTGGTCAATGACATCCTGCGACCGCGAGCTAAGAGATCTGATTTGCAACACATCATGCAACTGTCCAGATGAACCCAACATTACAAATGTAATTGGTGGCTTCCCAGGACCCCAGCAGCAAGCCATTACGGTTGGAGCATTATCTTCTTTTTGGCTGCCAAAATCTCCATTCTGCTGATATGGTGCAACTGATATTTTCTTCCACAACTGCTTTCCATATTCCATAAGCAGCCAATGCTTTGCCCTAGTGGACAACAAGGATCGGATTTCTTTCTCAAAAAAAGGGAGAAGAAAGTTTGAAAATACATCCTGAATTATTAGCTTTCGTTGCTCATCCCACAGGCGAGCAGAAGCCTCGCCACTGCCAACGAGATAAAAATTTTGACAATCAGTGATCAAGTTATTCAGAACACTTTCTGGTAATCTTATGGAAACTTCAAGGAGTTTCTCTGCCTCAGCTTTCTGGATATGAAGCCATTGTGCCTCCTGAAATTTATCGAGTGGTTTGTCTAGCAGCCACTTAACCCCATAAAACGGGTGAAAAGAATCGACTATCTTGTCTCCTTTAGCTGTTGGGAATGTGGAGACTACAGCTTTCTCCAAGAATATTCCACGAACATGTTTCTTGACACAAGGCTCACAGCTGATCTCCAATGCAGCCTAAAGATAAGCAAGCAATGACAAGCCAACAAATCAATTCAACGTCAATTATGATCCATATAGAGTCAAAAGATTACCATGAATCGAGCGCCTTTAAGAATTTCCTCTGGAGTTCCAAACATTGGACATATGAAATCTAAAGCAGCCACATCTGGACTTTCAACAGGATCTTTCTGAGACTCCATTCCCTTGACCAAACAAAAAATGCAACTTAAACCACGAAAAACAAAAGCATACATAGCGATAAAGATATTGAATTGCAGTACAACTAGAAAGATGAGGTCTTGTTAGTCTCTTTTAATTTACACATTAGAGCTCCCCTTGAAAGAATAACCAAAATTAGTCTCTCTCTCAAAGGGACTATTTCCAAAACAAAGAGGTTAACCATCTTACCGTTTTCCCCTGCATCAGATGCAACCCAAATTGCTCAGAACTACATCCAAACTTCTGCACAAGCTTGTGAAGGTCAGCCTTACAACAGTTGCTGTAATCTGATCTCCATCTAGGCAGCTTAAATTGTTTCATCGTACCATCTTCAGGTGGAGGGAAATGCAAGCAAAACTGGCTGTCCACATCATCAACATCTCTTTCTGTTTCAGCTAACTTAAGAGACTTCATTATTCTATCAAATTGCTGGTCAAGCACAGAAAACCGCTCTGTATCATCAACATTGAAGCTTTCTTCTTCATAGCGTTTATCGTAATACAACTGAAGGGCACCTTTCCGCTTTTGAAGAAGCAGCCATTTTTTATCCAAATCATTTATGGTCCACAGCATCTGAAAACATGCAACATATTGACTATCAGACAATTTTGTTCATCGATCAAATTGAAATATAATTTTCATGGATTGAATCTGAATTCCTCCTTCATTCTAGTAGCTCTGAATAATTGATTCATCCACTCTAAAGGGCTAAGAAGTATATGCATTTACATAAACTATAAGATTTTAAACATCCATGTTTTTCTTCTGTCTTCATCGAAGCAAAACATACCTTGTGCCACTTCAATCTAGGCTTTCTCCCAACTTCGTTATCAAATTGGTCTTCTATGTCATCTTCCTTGTGATCTCCCAATAGGCTAAGGCACATTTCTTTTCGGTACATAGCAATAAATGGCACCTAGAAATAAGCATAGAAAACATATATATTAAAAGATAGAATTCAAAATTGAGAAAAGGAAAACTTGGTAATCTTTCTATATCACTTACATCAAACTTCTCTAGATGACGCAATTTCAAAAATCGCATGATATCATCCTTGCTGATATTCTTACTTAGATCAATGCCTTCACTTTCTTCTTGAGACTTCTTCCCAAACAACATATACATATTTCCAGCAAGTTGATTAAATATCCAAGAACTCTCTTGTTCTATACTTATTTCCTCAATTGGAGCGGGCCCAGCAATTTCCTCAAACATCTAAAGATATGATGATCAGAAAAAATGTTAGTCTAATCTATATGATGAAATTTATGCTATATTTTAGTAGAATACTGTAAGGATATTATTATTAGAAAAGACAAGGGACCTGCATTCTTTCCGGCACATCATTCTGTATTCTATGGTCATCTCTCTCAGTTATATACTCATCCAGCTCAAACTCACTAAACTCATCAGGTTTGGCTATCTTAACAACTTTATGTTTTAAAATTGTATTAATATCAACAACACTGCAGCTCCCTTTCTCTAATGTGGATGATGCAGCCACTGTAACTTGCTTTGAATTCTTTTGATTAAGAATCTGTTGCCTAATAATAAATGAATTCAACAACAATGATCAAACTTAAGCCCTAAAAGGGAAAGAAGGAAATATTTACAATTATTATAAAAAGACTGAATTCAAAATGTTAATGAAAAACATCTAACCAAGGTTAAGTAATAAACTAAGCATACCTCATACGGTGTCCTTTCTCATACTCTTCTTCGCCATATACAATAAAATTTTCTATTTCATCATCGCCATCATCAGACATGGATTCCTCATCTTCATATTCATCACATAATGAAACTGGAAAAAAAACGGTGAGCTACAATGTCGACCAGCTAATGAAAACCTTGAGTTAGATGGGTGGTGCAAATTTAGAAGTACAAGACACATTAATGATGCCAAAAGAAAAAATTCCAACAAGAAGTAAATGTTAAATTCTAACAGTCAAACATGATGTTGTGTTGAGGCATTTGTTAAATGAAATAAGTCCAGGCCATTAATACTATAGAGAAAGGTAAATTACTATCATTGTGGGGATTCCCAGTGTTAGCTGTGCTCCTGCTTGATTTGACTTTCTTTAGCTGTTTGAACATTTCATTTCCCTACAGCAAATTTTGATCAAGTACATGCATCACATTTCCAACAATCGAAAATAAAAGATTTAACAACAAGAGAAACTAATTACGATAATTCTACATAAAAGATAAAGAAAAAGGGGCATAAAACAGAAGAAATCAAACCATGCCAACAAATTTTGTCAACTAGACTATCCCTCATGACAGTGAAAATAATCAAAAAATAAAACATCTTATTATTGAAAAGTAGTTCAGATATCCTTAAACCAATAACAAAGTCGAAGGGTAAAGCACTTACAGCTTTAGAGGACTTGCCTAATACTGAATTTTTATTCTCTTCTAGCAACTCCAGATCATCATGATCAAGAACAAGATCCTTTAACGGCTTCCTAGAGAAATACGAAACACGATAATATACTTAATCATTAATAATCATTACATATGTTGAAATTTACCAAACTACAGTGCAAGAATGACAATAATCACCTTTTATTCCTTTTCTTCTTTTTTGGTTCTTCTTTCCCATTCTCCTCCTCATCCTCATTGTCTACTATAAATCCATCGATCTCAAACTCATCCATCTCCTCTATTCATCAAGCAAATTCAAATGATTAGATTGGAAGACTTGAACAAAAATCATAGAACGAAGGAACAAACAACACAAAACAAAATAGCTCTTCTTAGTTGTCATCAACAACAAAGCAATGCTTCTGTTTCCAAAGAAAATAAATGTACACTCCACCAATGGACACAGTGTAAATAAGTCAAACCCAGTAAGAAGTAAAACTACCAATGAACCCACAAAACAGAGACTATTGAGAGCAAATGGGCAAACCCAATTTAATAAAGAAATTTAAAAAAAGGAACTTTTAGTTTTTTACAGAAGTAAAGAAGAAAACTGCATGAGCCAGTAGGTGAAGAAGATGGAAGCTCAGCTTACTGGTGACAAAAAAAGAAAAAGTAAAACCCGCTTAAAGCAAAACTCTTCCAAACCAGACAGCATATCACGAGTACTACACCCAAAATATCGGGACACAAGAAAACAGGAGAAGCAATTTATCGCCGATCACCGTCACTCAATATAGATAATCTCGGTAACACTGACAAGTCCAAAATGATTAAAAAGACCACCGTTACGAATTTTGGCGAGTGCTCCACCTGTGAGGAACTCGAATTTCGAAGAACTAAATTCCAATGCAAGAGTTACAGAGAGTTTTATATGGGAAATAAATGATAAACCCACGAAAATAAAACCCTAAAACCCCTTTAAATTTTAAAATCAAAATTCAAAACCATAAAACACTATTCAAACGAAATGCAAGAGTTTAATAAATTTAAGATCATCATTATCAACCATCGTCGTCATCGTCGTCCTCCTCTTTATCCCTATAAGCATTCTTCATTCTGACTAAATCTGTAAAAAACAAAATGCATCAGAAATTAGCACATATTATCCAACTCAAAACTTCAGAAATATGTATAATGTAAAAAAGCTAAGCTAACCATCGTCGTCACCGTCGTCTTCATCGATTAATACATTTTTGTTCTTCGCGTTACTCATCTGGGTAAGCTAAAAACCCATGAAAGAACTGTAAATTTAGAAATGGGGTTTCTCTTTTCTGCCCAATTTTTTGTAACAAATTAAAATGGCTATAAACAGAAGAACCACAGTACTGAGAATTATGAGTACGCAGTAAGCACTTGAAAAATAAGTCAACAAGGTACAAAGAGCCAAAAGGCATGGGTTTACAAAAAAAGATTGGGAGATTATGCTAAATATCACAAATGTACAGTGATTAGTAGGGGAGATTAGTTCGTATTTAATGTTTAGTGCTTAATAAGAGAAATTAAGTATATTTCAATAAATTAATAAAATATCATATTTTTTTATAAATAATTTAAAACTGCTTCTCTTAAATAGATATCATATATACTGATGTATATAAGGCATATCAATATATAAAGTATATATAACAACACGAAATTGTGACTTTCCTTTTTCGCCACTGCACCCTTACCACCATTTGCAATTGCTACCATTTCCTTTACCTCTGCTCCTCATTATTGATGTCACTCTTTGCCTTAAATTTCAAATCTCCTTCCTCGTCAAGTTACTTCCTTCCTACTAATGTCTTAAATGAACAATGGAAGCGAAAGCAAATGCAGAAAGATCCACAACCAAAACAAGAATACAACAAATGTACAGCAAAAAAGAGTGAAAGACCCAAGCTCAGCAGCTTAAAGGCCACCCGTGGATTCAAAGGAATTCAAAGAGAAGCGATTGCGTCAATTGTCCCGCGGAAAATGATGCTGATGTATTGCTTATTGTGTCGATTGTTCTTAATTGATTTCTTTTGCAGTGTGGTGTCGAAGGGAAGCCATATTTAAAAATTTAATAAAACTGTCAACAACAAAGCAACTTACAAATTTTTGTCTTTTAATTAATTAAAATTCAGAAATAAAAATTAGTTTGACTAGGTTTATATACGAAAGAGGTAGAAAATGGAAGAAAAGAAAAATTAGTTGTGGAAGGAAAACGAAAAAAAAAATAAATGAATTAACTTGAAGTATTATAGACTATTTAAAAAAATATATTATATTATTAATAAATTAAAATATATCATATTAAATAAAATACCAAAATAAATGCTATTTCTCAAAAAGTTTTTGATTTTTTTATTTATTAACGAAAATGTCACTCAGTTATTCAGCTTAGATGAAAAATTACAAGTGTAAGGTTAAAACACAATGGATGGCTAGATAAAACATAAAGTAGTTTCACTTTATCGTTTCACTTGACTCACATTATGGCTTACATGGTATTATTTGATTGGGATAATTATTTATAGGTAGGTTTTACATAATATGCTCTGGTGTTCTTTTATTTTGGAAATTGTATCATCGGATCTCTCAGGTTTTAAAAATTATATTATCAGGTCCTTCCGTCTAAAATGGATGTTAAGTGTCTGTTAAGTTGAGTGAAAATGACATTTTTAACCTTTTACATATTAAACCTAAAATGAAGAATTCAATCGCCTCCTTCTTTTTTTTTTTCTTTCTTTTTCTTCTTTCTACTTTTTTTTTTTCACAATTCATTTTTCCTTTCTTTGTTCTTCTTTCATTTTTTTACAACTCATTTTAAGAAAAAAAAAATTAAATTTTTTACAAATTCTGTTTGTTATATTGAAGGTGTATGATGCATATTTAACTAGGTATATAAAGATTTTCTGAAACAAATCCAGAAACAGAGTTTACAAAATAGAAACAAAAGCAAAGAAATCTAGAAGAGTATATGAGTTTGAGTTGAATAAAATAATTTTGAAACAAATTCAGAAAGAGTTTGCAAACTAGAAACAAAAGGAAAGAAATCCATAAGAGTACATGAGTTTGAGTTGAATAAAATAAAGCAAAATAGCAAGAAAAAAACCAAAAGAAGGAGGAGAATAACATGGAGAAAGAGGTGAGAGAGAAAAATGAGATGAAGAGATGAGGTGAGAGAGATAAGAAGAAGAACGTGATATGAGGATAGAGAAAGAGAGAAGATGAAGAGTTGCAGAAGATGAAGAGTTTAAGAAAATGAAGAGTTGCAAAAGATGAAGAGTTGGAGAAGAAGAATAATTGCAGAACATGAACAATTGCAGAACATGAACTAAATTCCAGAATATTCAATTAATAGTTGCATAATAATAATAATAATAATAATAATAATAATAATAATAATAATAATAATAATAATAATAATAATAATAATAATAATAATAATAATAATAATAATAATTTGATTAAAAATTGAGTTTAATTAGTATGGTTTGATTCGAATAAACTAAAGGGTAATTTTATCATTTTTTTTAAAATTTAATCCAAATCGTTTGATTTTTTCAGTTGACTAACGGCAATTCTAGACGGAAGGACTTAATAGTATAATTTTTAAAACCTGAAAAATCCGATGATACAATTTCTAAAATAGAAGAACCCTAAAATATATTATACAAAACCTTAATGACCTATAAATAATTATTCTTATTTGATTATGAATACATTGGTTTGAGTTGGATAACAATAATTTTTTAATCCGATTATTACAAAACGTTAAAAACTATAATTTAATGTAATAATTTTATAAAATATTGCTTTAATGTAGAAAATAAATAATGCTAAATTGATATAATAAATATAATAATATGAATTAGATAATGAAAATTATTCTTTTAATTCAATTTAATTAATTAAATTAATAATAAATTTTGAATTTAAAAAGCCAAATTCAGAATTTTCGTATTTACAATTTGAGAGAAAGGCCAATCATAATATGAAGTATATTATTCATAATTATTTTAATATATTATAGCAATAATTAATTTATAAAAAACAATAACAAAAATTTTATTCAAATACTATATTTATATTCAACCTTAACCAACAACTACAAGTTCTTTTTTGGTAATAAATGAACGAAAAATAAGTTATTTCATAATTATATGTAGTTCTAAATTTCAAAATAATAAAAAATTAATAAAAAGGAGGGACAAGTAGATGTGGCCATGGTCAGTTTGGTCCGCTTAGGCCGCCTGACTCGGTCCATGGAAAAATGTTCCGGCCCGTTCTTGAATCGGAACCGTTCGGTCGGCGGTCTAGTTCAGGTTTAATAAAATTTCGAATTGTAACCGTTATAAACTGTGAATCATTTTTGAACCGTCGATTAATTGCTCTGAACCCCCAGTTAACCGACCTTGAATCTCCAGTTAATTGCACTCGAACTGCCGGCTAACCGACATAATTATAGTTTAGACCCAAACCGTGGTCCGGCGAGTCACGGTATGAAACCGGACTTTGACCACTTCTAGCGACAAGAAATAAATAAAAAGAAGTGTAAAGTGGTGCTGTCGTATCGTAGGTGCGCATATGTAAAACGCAAACGGGTCAAGGAAGCACTTGATTTGAAAAATAATAGTTACACATGGCAACTAATGATTAGGCCTTGACGTATATTCTCTAACAGGCATGTCATCCTCCGGCATCCATGAAAATTGAACTTTTCTCTCAACGCGTTTGGTTTTCGAGAAAGTGCCAAAGCTCGGGAAAATTTTCACTCCTATTTTCTTTCTCGAGAACAATAAAAACGAAACCCTAGCCTTTTGCCCTAATGCTTCTTCTAATGAAGTCTATCAGTTTACCTTTCTCATCATCTTAGCGGCAGTGATCAGTCTTCCGGCCACCGATTTGACCGGCGACAGATCACCACTTTCTTTTTATCTCGTCTTTCTCAGGTCTTTCTCTTTCATATATTTATATATAAAATGGTTCTAGTTCTTTTTATGTATCTGTCCATCTCAGGTGTCTCATTTTGGCCTTAATGTTTTAGCTTGAATTTATATATATACATACATAAATATATATTTTCTCGTTTTACTACTAAATACCAGCTTGGTGTCATTATGATATTTGTTGTGAAAGATGAATGCAATGGTAGTTTTTACTTGTCACCTGGTCAGGTTGTTATTAGTATTTTCAGGTGAATCCTGTTGGTGGGATTATTAAGGATATGGGTTTTGTTTCTTTGGTGAATTGATTTATTGAATGTTTTATGAGGTGAAAAGATCAAGTGGGATGAATGATAATTGAGGTGGGTAGGATTAGATGTTGATGTTTTGCAGTTTTACTTTGGCCAAATGATTATAGTTATTTATAGGTTCTACTTTGGGGAGGTGAGGTGGTTGTATTTCTTGTGTACTAATAGTTAGTTTTTAACTTTTTATTATATGCTTACTTCGTAGTTGCTGGATAGTGATTCGCTATGACCATTGGCATTTACGTGTTTTGAATCTGAAGGGAGAGAAAGAACAAGTTTAAATGTATAGTTTGAATGATTGATGTTTCATATTACTGGGATCCTTAATGTTAATCATTGAGGAATCATGAAATCCTTTGTGAAAGTGGAGGGTCATAGCCCCAGCAATTTGGACAGCTTGATCCGACAGCCTAGTGAAAATTTATAAACTTCTAAGGCTTATAATTTTGAGAACTTTTGCTTATTGAACATTTAATTTATAATTCTGAAATATTAAAATAAAAAACTTATACAGCAGCTTCGCTTTTGCTAGAGAGATTTATCTTAGTTCCCAAGTTTAATTACTGAAAAAGCCCTGGGATTGTGTGTATCTATCCCGTTCTGCCCTTGTGCACATTTAAGATAGTTACCTCCATATTCCAATAACCAAGCCACTGAATCCTATTGACCCATACATCATGTTACGTGATTAAATGATGAAATATCCTTCTCATTTCCTGATGATTTAAAGGAGGTCTTAGATCAGAGTCAGTTTTTCTTAGTAATGATTACTGTGATGGATCCTATTGCTGCCTCACAAAGAGAAAATGTCAGTGATTTACCTTTTCCCCTCCCAAGGGAACAACCTTCTTTAGTTTTGTTTTCTATATCACCCTCAGAATATCACATTTGAGAACTTATAAGTTGTAGGTAGTTATGTTTACCATTATTTGTCTGCTATTTAATCCAGTCAATATGAAGATGGCTTTATTGAAGAGCAGTAGCTTTTACTTAACTTATCCTCAGTTTTTGCAGTTTTATTTTGTTATATAATTTATTAGGTTATGTACACAATTATCAGATAATGCCAGATTAAGTGGATATAATCAAATATTCGGCGGCTATGCTATCTCTCTGTTGATTTGTTTTTTCAATGAAATTTCAACTTTATTGTTTTCACTATACACTTCTGATGGTAAACTACTATTTCTACATTAGTTTAACTCTGTTTTAGTGCATGGAATTAAATTCATGACTCTATTTGTTTTTCACCGTATCAGTAAATGGATCACTATGACTTGCAAGCACAGAGAAGGGAGATGAAGCATAAAGGAAGAAATGTAGTTTGGTCTATTGCTATGGACAAGTGCCTTATTGAAGCTCTTGCCATTCAGGCTAGAAATGGAAACAAAATAGATAAATGTTTTAACGAGAATGCATATACTGCTGCTTGTATCGCTGTAAATTCTCGCTTTAATTTGAACCTGAACAATCAAAAAGTTGTTAATCGTCTAAAGACCATTAAGAAAAGGTACAAGGTGATAAGGGATATGCTAAGTCAAGAAGGATTCAGGTGGAACCCCATCACCAAGATGATTGAATGCAATAGTGATGATCTTTGGAAGAGATACATTGCGGTAAGTCTTTATTTCTCACTTTGTCATTTTGGGAGATGTTTTCTCTTTCTCGTATTACACTTTTGTTTACGATTTGGTGGGTGTTTTCCATACATGTTGGAATAGGTACATCCTGATGCAAAAGGGGTTCGAGGAAAGCAGATTGAGATGTATGATGAATTAAAAATTGTTTGTGGAAATTACCAAGCACCCAGTCGTTGGGCAAAGATGAAAGACGGAGGTCATATGCCAAAGAATTTGGAAGAAGATTCTCCTTCATTTGCCTCACAAAGTTCAGAAGATGTGAGTGAGACTGATGGGACTGAATCTTATACCGGACCACCAGATTGTATGCCGGATGGTAACGAGGAACCTCCTCTTATCCAGCCAATCAGACAACTTCCCAAACGTGCCCGTGGATCAGATGCTCTTCAAGAAGCAATGTTGGCTGTGGCATCAAGCATTCGACGTTTGGCTGATGCTATGGAGCATAGCAAAGTTGAAATCGATTCATCAGAACTATTACAGGCTGTGATGGAGATTGATGGCTTAGAAGAGGCTAAGCAAATGTATGCTTTTGAATATCTGAATGCTGATCCTGTTAAAGCTAGAGCCTTTATGACGTATAATACCCGAATGAGGAAGATTTATTTATTTCGACAGTTTTGGTGGTGGAAGTAAAAACTTACTCTTCATACGTACTTTCCAAAATCATGAAAAAAGTGCTTGATTGATGTTTACACATTAAACCCAAAATGATTGATGTCTGGAGGTGAATGTACAGATACTAGATGATCTCAGGATGAAAACTCAGAGCTAGAAGCTGGAATTGTAGAGACATTGACCAGTCTCCTTGCCATTTCTTTTCGAAGTGAAGCTAGAAAATTTTTTGTAAGATCGTCACCTCTTCTTGCTTTAGCCTTTTGAAGAGATCAGGCGCGCCCTATGATCTGATAGTTTTGAACATATCTGCTGAATGAAGCTGCATGTAGCCCCCTTCAATGGAATTTTTTTGGTAGTTTCTTTGTCAATTTCTGATGAAATAGTTTCATGGTGGATTGTTATGACTGAGATGGGTGTGGCTAGTCATCGTTGGGATGATAATTGATTCTGTATTTTAAGTGCTCATATGGTTAGTGCTGTATATTGTATGCGAATACAGAATGTTATTCTCAGCCTTTTATTCTTATCCTGTAATTTTGCACTTTGGTAGGGACAAGAACCTTTTTTTTGGGTAGTTTTTAACGTTTTACGTACAGTACGGTAAGTTGCATTTGAAGTATTTTTAGAGATTTATAGCGTTTTATAAAAGATGAATGGGTGTTTAATATTGCATCTGCTTCTTCTTTTTGGCTTTTCAGAACAACATAATAGAAGAACTTGAAAGCCTACAAAAAAAAAAGGGACAAATAAGTAAATGACCGCTTTTTAAGGTAAAAAGAGCTTAAAAGCTGCTTTATAACATATCAAATGTCTTCTAACTTTCTTAACTTTTTGGCTTTGTACGAAAGTAACTAATTCTATAGAACACATCTTTAATATAGTTGGTTTTTTACTTCCCAGTCAAAAAGTGAAAGTAAATTTCACTGAATTCATTATCTGCAAATTACATTTCATTACTCAGGAAAACACACAAGCACTAACTTCGATTTGATGCCTTTTCTAGCACAAGTTAAAATATATTCATGTGAAGACCAGACCCCTCAAGTTCTGTTTCTCTAATCTCATCAAGTTTTTCAGCCATTTCTGGTGTCAAATAGTTCTTCCAATCTCCTGCAACACACGCCGAAACAAGGCACTACGCAGCAGATTATCCACAAAAGCCGTACCATTTTCGTTCACCTCCATGTTCTTGAGCCTCTGAATATTACACTTCTGCAAAACTCTGTCAAGCTCTTCTTCATTATCAAATGGCCTTCCGAGAAAAGAAGCTAACTTTTTGACCTCTTCTTTTGGGTCATTTTTCAAGTCTTCGTATTCGAGGAACAGTATCTTTTCAGGCCTTCTTAAGCTTTCATCCCAATCAAAAAATGGACCAGAAGGTATTAAAAGCTTTATCAAATGGGTATATGACCCTTGTTCTGGTTTCCTCATTTTGTTGAAACAATGCCACATTGAAACCAGAGTATCCTTAGGATTTCTGGTTATATGCACCAATTTGCACTTAGAATTCTTTATAGAATCAGGCAATGAATTGTATGCCATGTGACTGTGAAAAAAGCATAGGAGAAGGTATATTTGAGAGATCAGGATTAAGGATTTTTAGATAAACTTGACCTTCCAAGTTTGGAACATAGAACATAGGAGTGTTTTTAGATAAAGGGTCTTGCTTTTCTTCTGTTGCTTCTTCTTCTCACCATTAGGGTTTCTGGTCATAATGCAAAAGCAGAGAGCTTTGAGCCATGATGAACCTGTTTTTACAAATGATGTCAATATCACAACACATCAAGTGCATTAAACTGGGACTTTACAGTCATTGCAGCTGTTACAATTTCCTCTGGATACCAACTTCCTTCCCATAGACGAATATCGAAAATATCCCAGAAATTCTCCTTGGGAAGTTGGTGTATCAGAGAAAGGTTACATGAGCTTGAAGAAGCCATGGTAAGAGTTTGAGTAGCAGACAAAAAGAACAGAACAGAAAGAAGCAGAGTTAAAGAGGAAGGTTTTAGAGTTGTTTGTGCAGAGAGAAGAAAGAGGAAATGGAGGATTAAATAGAAAGTAAAGGATAAAAAGAACATTTTAACAGATGCAGAAATCTCATATATAACGCTTATGCATTATTTAATCAATTAGCTTAGTATGAAATTAACAAAAATAAAAAAATAAAAATAGAGAGAAGTATAAACTGAACTTTTTCCTTACCAATTGTGTTTCTTCTTAATATGAATAATGATCAATAATACAGGTGGGTAAGACAATGACAGATTGGCTTTTCAAAAATCAAGAGTCAACTGAACCTTGAGGGAAAAAAACTGAACTAATGATACATAAACGTGTCCAAAATAATAATTAATTACATAGTTGGAAGAGAATTCAAGTCTTCTAGATAATTTACAATATGAAGTAGAACATCTTAAAGTTTGTTCTTTTATAACTCTACTGTAAAAGTTAATGTTATTTCAGTCATGAATTATAATAAGAGAAAAGGAAGTCACCTCTGGTCTTCTTGACAAAATTGTATACTGCTGGAGGGAGTCTAGGCTATTTTCCTATCTTCAGAATAATTCTGCAACAATTGATAGGTACCATATGTCAATATTTGGTAAATCATAATCTAATGTAATGGCAATCGTATTGAATGTATTTCTCAATAAATTTATGAAAAAAATTCATGAAATGTACTCACCATTATATTGTCTTGCAGCTTATCAAACATAAGAAAATTGCCGAGAACTCATCAGAAACCTTAGCTGGTAATAACCATAACCAAGAATCAAGGAATTTGAGAAGCCAAATTCACCAATAATCTCCACAGGAACAGACACCATTCTTGAAGTGATGAAATCTATGCATATCCCGCACTATGATTTCCCTTCCCATCACAAGAGAAATGTATTTCGTTGCGCTATGGCAATCCCCACAAACTCTGAGATTCTTCCTGATATGTATGGTTGTGCCTGGAGTTGTATTCAGAAGTCCAAAGGCAATAGCCAATTTCTCACTATGGGTACTCAGCAACTGCTCTTTAACGTCAATTTCTACATCATGTATCGAACTAGTGTCGGGCACATACCCTGCACCTTTTATCTTGTCAACTAATGTCTCCAGATAAGCGTAGATCTCTTTGGATTGGGGATGGTTTGTACCACCAGAATTGAAACTATGAACCTCATTTTTTAATTCCACTAAACTACAACCAGGAGTTTTCTGAAGCCCTTTCTTTCGCATCATTGTTCTTACTTCAGCTAGTTTATCCCACATCGAAGCTGTAGCATAAATGTTTGCAAGCAACACATGGTATCCACCTTCATCTGGATTCAACTCAAAGAGTTTGCTTGCTGCCTTCTCTCCCAGCTCAACATTCTTGTGAATTCTGCAAGCACCCAGCATTGCGCCATAAACAGTTATTCCTGGTTCAATGGGCATCTTCTGTATAAAATCCCAAGCCTCATTGAGTCGGCCAGCTCGACCAAGAAGGTCGACCATGGTCCCATAGTGATCCATTGAGGGTTCTAGTTTGTAATCCTTCTTCATGCTGTCAAAAAATTGCAAGCCTTCTTCTACTAAACCTGAGTGGCTGCAAGCAGAGATAACACAGAGAAATGTAATATCATTGGGCTTGATAGATCCCATTTCCATTTCCCTGAAAAGCTCTACAGCTGCTTTTCCAAGCCCATGTGTCCCGTATGCATCTATCATAGCATTCCAAGTTATGACATGCCTTTCATACATCATGTCAAAGAGCTTTCTTGCAGTGTGAATGGCTCCACATTTTGCATACATATCAACAAGAGCCGTCAGCACAAAAACATTTTTGTCTAGAAACTTCCTTATAACAAATCCGTGAATCCACTTTGCCTGACGGGGAATCGATAACTCTGCAAGAGCAGGAATCACACTCACCATTGTGAATGAATCTGGCTTTATATTCGTACATTGCATCTTGCAAAAGGAGTTTAAGGCTTCATTTACTTGCCCATTTTGAGCATAACCTAATATCATGGCATTCCACGACACAAGTGTCTTATTTTGCAGGTTTTTAAATATGTTGGCGGCAATATCAACCCTTTTGCATTTGGAATACATCGAAATCAAAGAGTTCATCACAGAAACATTAGATTCAAGCTTCAGTTCATCCACCAATTTATGAACAAACTTCCCCTGCTCAAGATCGCCCAAATCAGCGCAAGCATGTAAGAGTTCCATAATAGTAACATCAGATGGTTGAAACCCTTCATCCAACATCTTCTGAAAAAGCATCATTGCTTCTTTTGGATCTCCACTTTCTACATACCCAGCAATCATTGAATTCCATGTAACAACAGTCCTACGAGTCATTCCATTAAAAATCACTCTAGCAGTCCCCACTGACTCACACTTTGAGTACATATCCACTAGAGCAGTAGAAGCATTCACAAGAGATTGAAACCCTGCTCTAATAACATATCCATGAATTGCCTTGCCCGTTACCAATGACTTTATATTGGCAACCGCAGGCAAAATGGAAACAATCGTGATCGAATCCGGTCTATGCCCTTCCTCAAAAATCCTTGGAACCAACTGCAATGCAACTTCAGGCAACCCATTTTGAGCATACCCAGAAATAATAGTATTCCAACAAACCAAATCCCTTTCTGGCATTTTATCAAACATCTTATAAGCAGCATCAATTTTCTTACATTTCGCATACAAATTAACAACTCCAGTCATGGCAAACACATTCCCAGAAAGCCCACTAGTTATCAGTTGCCCATGAATCTCTTTACCTCTTCTAAGATCCGAATTATCCCCACAAAGCTTCAACAAATAAGTATAATTATAAACAACAGGTTTAACATCATCGTGCTTCATTCTAACAAAAAATAACAAAGCAGAATCTAAAGATGAATTCTTTGTATACCCTTTAAGCATAGTGTAATAAAGACCATCTAATTTATGTTCAATATGTTCAAAAACAAGGGCAGCTTCAGTTAAGCTACCATAGTTACAGAAAAGACTAACAAGCTTGGTTTGAAAAAGCTCTTCGTTGTAAAAACCGTTTTTGATAATATGGGGGATAATTTGGTGGAGTTCTTTAAGGGAAGTACAGAGTTCTAAAAGAATTGCAGATGGGTGCTTGTATATATGAGTAGGTATGCGTATTCTTTTGGATTGAGTGCGAAGGGTAGAAGAAGAACGGGTTTCTGAGTAGAATGGTGGTGGTGAAGAAGCTAAAGGCAAGAGCTTTGAGCTCATCTCTTTCTCTTCCTCTCCCTCTCTTACAATGGTGTTGGTGCTCTTTGTTTGCTCTCTCTATAAGATATGGTTTAAATTATTTCTACATTTATCTCTACAAATTCCCCTAAACAAAAATAATCTACAAGATTATCAATTTTAGTTTTTTATACTAGTGAACAATAAATCAAAAATACAATAATAAATCATTTTAGTAGACGGAATTATTATAATTTAATTAAAAAATATATTCCATTATTAAATAAAACACTAGAATAAAATTTTTTTTATCTTATATATTTAAAACATTTATATATTCCTTTTTTGTGATTGTATTTTCTGGTTGCTGTGTGTTTTATTGGCTTAAGTTGTTCTTTGTTGTTTGATTTTTAGTGCTAAACTGTTGGAGCTATAGGTGCTGGAGGGTCATTCTACTTGCTGGATATTTCATCTCTGCCAGGTACTTGTGTATTGTTGAAATAAGTATATATTGGGTTATTGCGAAAGAGTTGCTGGAGTTCTGAGTAGTGAGTTTTTCATCTTCTTCTCTAATTCCATAACATCTTTGCTGCCTTTGTTGGAGTTAAGTGAAATCTGCTCTGTTTTCTATGCTTATCTTCTGTTCTTCAGATGTGGGGGTATTTGATGTTATGCTTTTGTGTGTTCTGAAAGAATTGACTTTTACAACTTGGAATTTGGGGTTAAATACAAAATTGGTGGGGAATGGTTTTTTCATATCATCTTGGTTGTTGGATTGTGAGCAGGTTTGGCTCCTTCAAAGTTTCCTCCTTTATCAGCTTATAGTTAGGCTCTTTTGGGTTTTATGGAGTAAAGTGAAGGTATTTCATGAATTTTTTGTTTTGGAATTGTCAGGGATTGTGAAACCCGCTGACATTAATAATAAATCTAATCTGTCAGCTCATGATTCATATAAAATTAACATTTCATAAAAAATACACTAATTACAAACTAGACAGAAATCCTTTGCATTCTAATTAGAAATATTAGATTCAATACTGAACTGAATCATGAGCTGCTTAAAAGAAGAATGCAATTTATGTGCATCAAACCCTACCACTTGGAACCCATTAAAATTACTTGCATAATTATAATAATAATGAACTTCAATTCATAACAAAGAAAACATGAAATCCATCAAATCAACTAGTTGATTAACTCTGAGAAATTTTTGGTCAGGATTACAAACTAAATAGAACACTTTCAGCAAAATTTCAAAATAAAGTAATTGATACTGAATAAACACTAAATGTCACTAATTGCTATAATCAAACTTCATGATAAGACCTCAAATCTGGTTGTAGCACTCATTTCTTCTTTTCTGCGGCTCCTCCAGCTCTGAAACATCGAAAAAAAATGTAAACATGTTACCAAGCTACATCAAAAAATTCCGAAAAGACAAAATGGAAGGCAATGTATATAAGCAAGAAGCGAATTTCATTTCAACACAGGGTTAGCAGCAAACTACCTCATTTTACGGAGAACAGAAGACATCTCCTCTCTCTTCTTCTTGGCCCTCTTGTGAGTACCGAGCTTTCTTTTTGCCACCTTAAGTGCACGCTTATCTTTGCCAACCTTTAGAAGCTCAGTGATCCTCTTCTCATAGGGAGCAAATCCTGCAACTTCCCTGATAAGGCCCCTCACAAAACTAACCCTCTTGCTGGTTCTCTACAAGAAAATTGAGATTAATACCTCAGAATACTTGAAAAAATTAAACTGATGACGTTCATAAACAAGGAAGATTGAATATTATAACCATAACCACATAAAAGTGCTTAAGCTAAGCTGCTACAAAAATATACCACCCTCTTCCCTAAAAAAGGTTGAATATTATAACCAGGTAAAAGTGCTTAAAGTTAGGCTGTTAAAAATATATGCTCACCCCCTTTCTATCAGAAGGACGTTTTGCCAATTCCTTCTTAGTCACTACATGTCCTCTGTTGAGACCTACAAAGAGGCCAGTGTTTGGCTGTTTTGGTGCCATAACCTGAAACCAATGACAAAATTCAATGAATATCCATAATCTAATAACTGTTACACATGTAAAGAAAGATACATGGGATACATGCTGAGTCCCCATTCAATAGACCAGTATATAAAATTATGCTTCATTTACTCACATAATATACTGCAATACCCTAATACTATAACATATTGTGTCAAAACAAGTGCAGAAAACATAGCCATTGAAAAATGCCAAACTACAAAATACCCAATTTCATTTCCTGCGCCTAATTGCTCTGATATTCAACATCACTAATTAACAGGCAGATCAAGAAATTAGCATTATCAGTAGAGAATTAACATCTAAGAACTAGACACCACATTGCAAAAGCAGCTGATAAACACCTTACTAGAACAAAATAATCCATCATGAGATCATTTCCATCATATTCGAGTTGAAAAATATTAGACACAACAAGGTTTATTTAATTGAACAAAGCAAAACATATCAATAATTTATAATACACTGGTTGGGATTAGAAAAGGCTCCAAAAATCTCATCTAACACTACAACAACGAGTTAGATAATAGTTAAACATATTTTTTTAAGATTTCTAACACTACAACGGGTTCAGTTCCTAGATCTCAATGTAGATTATACCATTTTAAATTTTAAATGGCAAAGAGAATATAATTTAATTATGAAAGAAGGGTAATTTCGTGCTCACCAAACAGATGATTTTTCAGGAACAGCTCCGAGCAACTCTGCGATACAGCAAAAGAAAAAGAATAAGGAAGTTAAACTACTAAAATCGACTAGAAAGTTTCTAGGGGTTTAAGAACATCACTTCACCTCCTATAACGGCTGCTGCCAAATGAACGAACCCTAGGATTTTGAAACAGAGATGTCGGGTCATGGCTTAAATAGGCATTGCTGTTAAAACCGGGTTCAATTATCGAACCGGATCAATCCAACAAGTAAATCAATGAAGCCCAATGCTATTGGACTGGGCTTCAATTTATAATCGGATCTTCAGTGGTGAAAGTCATATAAGCCATTTTGGTTTGGAGGAAAAAAAAAATATAGTCCATCTTTTTTTCTTTTAAAGTAATTATTTTTTCCTGTTTTAATAATAGTTATTTAGTTTTTATTTCTTTATCATTCTATTAAAATGTTAATTTATATTTAAAAATTCTAAAAAAAATTAAAACAAATAATAATCTTATTCAAATATATATATTTGATAAAGAAAAAACATTAATTAGCCCACATGCTTTTCCTGAAATAAATTATTCCGTTTTTATATTTTATGATAATAGTTATTTTAATTCATGTATTTTACACATTAATTAAATAAATATTATCGCAAAATACATAGACAAAATAACTAGTTTAATTATCGCACCACGAACGTGAGATGTTTATTTTGTAAAAAAAAAAAAATTTGCTTTTTTTATATTTTTTATTATATTCATTTCAAAATAATAAATTATTCCATAATATTTAACTATAATTTAATTTAATTTCTTAAAATAAGTAGAATATAATAAAATTATATTAAAATTTAGAATAATAAAAATATTTTTAAAAAATTTATATATATAATATTTTGTGAACTAAAAATAAATATTATCTTTGGAATATTTTATAAGCTTTCTTTTGTCCCATCTATTCCCGAATTGGAGACCTATTTAATTCATGGGATAATTACTATTGGGTCCCTGAGATTTGGCCTAATATTTTTGGACGGAAAGACCTGAGAGTCTATTATTCCAAACGTTAGGACCCGATGATACAATTTTCAAAAGTTAAACTTTTTCTTCTAACCTTCAGACTTGTCTAGGATGATAAAAAGATAAATATGTAATTATTTAATAAAATCTTAATTGAAAGAATAGATAATTGCTATAGTCATAAAAGGTGAATGGTTGTGTTTTACACAATAAAATTTTATCACATCAGTTTAATGCAATAAAGGTGTTTGGTGCAGTTGGTTAACATGCACCTTTTCTTGTTAAAGGTTGTTGGTTTGAGCCTTGGTGTTGTTATTTTTCATATTTATAGTCTGAAGGACCTCAGAGTACAATTTCCACCCAATAGTAATTACCCCTTAATTCATTATGTTTATCATTTTTATCATTTAAAAAATAATTAAAACCAAAATAATTTTAATGTATTTTATAATTATTTATGATAATTTTAGACGGTAATAAATGAGTTTGATAGGACATATTTGAGGTACAATGAATAGTTAATTTTCTTAAATGAGTTTAAGTTGGATGTTAATTTTTTTTGGATTCTTTAACCTTAATTATTGTTACACAATTATATTCAAATGACTATACGTATTGTACGTTTTTATACTAGTCTTTTTTTTTTTCTTAACGAAATTTCGTGTGGCTAAGTAGAAGAAAGACACGTGCCACTAAATAATCTGTCCTAATTTTTGATTAATTATAATCAAACTTAATAAGAAAGAAAACAAAATCTACGCGAACCCAATTGCTTCTTTACTCTCCTCGTCCTTGTTCTTTCCCGCAATACTCCGATCAATAGCCGATCAACTCAAATGGCGCCACTACCACAGGCGACGCCGCCACCAAATCATCAAGCTACTCAACAATTTCTTTCCTCAGTTCTTTCGCAACGCGGTCCTTCATCCCTCCCTTACACAGAAGACACTAAATGGTTAATTCGCCAACACCTTCTTTCTCTAATCGCCACTTACCCTTCTCTGGAACCTAAAACTGCGACGTTTACCCACAACGACGGTCGTTCTGTTAATCTTCTCCAAGCTGATGGCACTATTCCGATGCCGTTTCAAGGCGTTACTTACAATATTCCCATCATAATCTGGTTGATGGAGTCTTACCCTCGTCATCCGCCTGTTGCTTATGTGAATCCTACGCGCGATATGATCATCAAACGGCCTCATCCTCATGTTAATCCTTCCGGGTTAGTCTCTGTTCCTTATTTGCAAAATTGGATTTACCCAAGTTCGAATCTTGTCGATCTAGTTCGGGAATTAGGTGGGGTTTTTGGCCGCGATCCTCCGCTGTATTCGCAACGGCGCCCAAACCCTAATCCTAGCCCTAGTCCGACACCTAGTCCTAGTCCCTCTCTTAATTACTCCAGCAATCAATCCAATTTGACCCATTCGGCTAGTTATGGATCAGTTGGGGCCGGTGGAGGACCCGGTGGCTATGCTCGGCCGATGAATAGGCCATACCCACCATCACCGTACGGTGGTGTGCCGCCCCGGTCTCAGACGGACGATGCTGCCGAGGTTTTTAAGAAGAATGCAATGAATAAGATTGTAGAGACAGTTCATGGGGATATGTTGCAATTGAGGAAAGCAAGGGAGGTTGAAATGGAAGGTTTGTTCAGTGCTCAGGCAGTGTTGAGAAGAAGAGAAGAAGAGATTAATAGAGGAGTCAAGGAGATGCAAGATGAGAAAGAAGGCTTAGAAGCACAATTACAGGTTATTTTGATGAATACTGATGTTCTGGAAGGTTGGTTGAGAGACAATGGTGGGAAAACAAAATTGAATCATGGGGATTTAGATATTGACAATGTGTTTGAATGTACTGATTCTTTATCTAAGCAGATGTTAGAGTGTTCTGCGGCAGATTTAGCCATTGAAGATGTTGTTTATTGTTTAGATAAGGCTGTGCAGGATGGAGCAATACCCTTTGATCAGTACTTGAGGAATGTAAGATTGTTGTCAAGAGAGCAGTTTTTCCATCGAGCTACGGCTACCAAAGTAAGAGCTACTCAGATGCATGCTCAGGTAGCTAGTATGGCTGCTCGAGCACCTCATTATGCTACCTGAATCATCATTGATGGTGTTTGTGTGTGCTACATTTTGTAGCATTTGGAAAAGATATATAGTAAAAGGTCAGATTCTTGTTAAGAACTGTTTTATACTACTCTAATTTTTTTTTTTTTTTTTATCCTTTTTTGTTTTGAATAGCTGCTTATTGATTTGTATTGATAGGAAAATAATTCAAATTTTCTGTGAATTATATTGTTTTTCTCATTCAGTAATTGCCTAATGGATCTGTTGAAACTCACTTTTTGAGATATTTCTGTATGAACACTGAGATTATTCTATATTTCACTCATAGGGCTTAACTTGGGATAATTTTTGAGGAACATTTAAACTGTTTCTGTTATGGTTTTTGATATACAAATTACTTTGCTAGCTAGCCTTTGACCTTATAAATTGTGGCAGAGATCATGTGCAGTATGAATGATTGTGTTTGTATATGATTGAAGAGTTTCTCATGTCACCGCAGGAGGAAAACTAGTTTTTGATCTTGTTTGAGCCTGAGCATTCTTGCAATTATAATTTTATCTAACAATTATATAACGTGAAAGTAATAACATCTTATCGTTAGTGTTTGATAATTGAGGGGAAGAAAAACTCATGTGCTGATTACATCTCTGTGCTTTATCTCTGCTTCTATTTCCAATTTTATTTCCCTGAACGAACAAATCGGGAATATGTTTAGACATGTTCTTAATTAGGTTACTCTTTTAGCTATCAGACAAACAGTACTTTGCATAGTCAAATTATTTTGCAAAATTGCTATTAGGATACATGTTTTGCGCTCTTGGAACACCACCCAATACTAATCTCATCTTGCTTAATGGATTGGATGCTCATAATCTGTCTGATGTGCTTGCTTTTCGTCTTGCTTAATGTTTGATGTGCTTGCTTCTTATGCACTGGTACCGGTCTGTTGAATATAAAAAAGCGAAAGTTGGTCTTGTTATTTGGGGAAAATGGATGCAAAACTAAGACATCTAATTCACATTTATTGTATTGTACAATAGTTGCTGAACATTATATTTGTTAACTCAAAATTTTCGATTGTTGAGATTTTATATTCGCTGTTGCATAGGAATTTGATGAATCAGTCCTTGATTTTCTAGGTGTGATTTCTTGTCAGTTGTCACCGAGCTGTTAGATTTGAGTGTGTTCATGAGGTGTTTCTCCAGCATTTATTTTTCATCCATCTGTTGTGTGTCTCTGGGTTAGCTGCTCAGTGGCTAAGAACACTAGTGGGAGTGAGGGATCCATGAGACAAGTTGTGGGTTGGATCCTCCATGGCAATGCAAGTTCCCCTTGGGGTAGCTCTTTCACATGTTTTCCAAATCAAACAGGATTAGTTACACTCGTGGACTGTTAAACAAACAGGAAACTGGACACGTTGTGTTAGTATGTGTATCCAAAATGGAAAACGGAGATACATATATGTTAATATGACTCTGGAGTGAGGTTTGCTGAACTATATTTTATTAACATAATGATAAATTAAATTACTTTTTCCTTTAAATTATTATTTTAATTATTTTATAAAAAATAATAATAATTATATTTATTTTTTAAGAAATAGTTATTATAATTTAATAATTTTTTATCTTTTAAATATGTTGGAAATGATAGTGACATGACATGCACAATTGAACAATCTCATAAATTTTTCCCTTACATTTCAATCATCATTATTAAATCCTAACAATTACGTTTAATTAATTAACTGTGCTGAATATTCTAAAATAGTAAAATTTCAGAGCATTACGTATTCATTTTTTAATGGGTTTGATGTCGGAAAATCGAACCAAACCAACCCAATTCCATTTGGTTTGATGTCGGAAATTTAGGTTTTGTTACCGGCAAATTTAAGTTGATTGATTCAATTGGTAATTCCGATTTTGGTTGTTTATTTAGAATATTGTCTTTTTTTTTTTTTTAATTTTCCATTTTATTTGCCTAATTAAAGCAACACTAATTCAGTTTGTTTCATGCAAAATTAAACAAAATAGAACTAATTTATATCGGTTTTCCCAAATATTCATTTTGCGTTATCAGGAGGTTTCGCAGAACCATGAACTGCCAAAATTATAAAATGTTGGAATAGAAATGAACCAGACCAAAAGGAAAATTGAAATCAGAAATTGAATCATAAATAAAAATAAATTATTAAATATTTATGTATAGATAGACTGTAAATGAGTCGAGCCGTTCCTAAATTATTGAGAGTTCGGCTTAATTTAAGCTCGTTCGAAAATCAAATGAACAGATATTTATCTAATTATGTACCCATATTTTCTATAAAACTTTACAGAAAACGATCTGCTAGTGAGTTATTTGAGACTCGGTCAATAAAAACTCGGTCGGAAATTAAATGAGTACCTTGAAATATAAACGAGCCATACTTGAACTTCGGTTCGACTCGTTTACAGTCTTTACTAAAAAAAAAATATTATTGAAAAGCAAAACTACATTGCTCTTGTTGAAAAAAAAAAAAGCATTTAGTCTCTATATTCCAATTTAAATGTTATTTTTGGGATATTTTAATGTTTAAATATATTTTTTTATTGCTTTCCATTAAATAGAATATATTGAAAATTTATTTTTTAAATAAGTATTAAAATCATATTTTTATTTTAAGTTAAAAATTAATTAGAACCATAAAACGGGTACAAAGAACCAAGAACCGAACCAGATTAGATTATGGGTTTCAGTATTGGTTCCACAATTTGAAAAACCGGTCATATCGGTTTGGGTATCAGTTCTGCATACCCTTAACCCTTAACTTGTAGATATATATAAGATGCTCCCATTAGAACCCTAATTGTTAGAAATTAGAATAATCTCTGTCTATGCTCCCACAGTTACTAAATTCTGTTTCATAAAAAGTTCTTAAATTTCTTGCTTAACAATTCTTGATTTCTTGCAGTCGTTTTTCTTTTAAAAATTTGGGATTCTGTCAGAAGATATATACGATGAAGAAATTAATCTTAGTTACTGGCTGTTTAGCTTTCCCTGCTATAATCATTCTTGTGGTTTACCCAGAAAGAATTTTTGATGCAAGTTGGAGATTTGGTAAAGCTCAAAAGTTTGATCAATCTGGTAAAAATATTTCCACTAAAATTCTTGAGAAAGTGATGGAAAAAAGTCAAGATTGTCTTAATATTTTGTTCTTTTTCTTCAGGAAAAGATCAAAATGCTACTCTATTTGGTTTTGGTAAAAAAATTTATAACCCAATTGTTAAATAAGTAATTTTCTCAAGAAAGTGATGGAAAATAGTCATGAATTGTCCTGATTTTCTTCCTTTTTTTTTTTGTCTTCAGGGATATATCAGAATACTTCTATATCTGGTTGGTAAAAATATTTTATAACCCAATTGTTAAATAAGTAATTTTCTCAAGAAAATGATGGAATTTTTCTTTTGTCTTCAGGGATAGATGAGAATACTTCTATATCTGGTTGGTAAAAACATTTTATAACCCAATTGCTAAATCAGTAATTTTCTCAAGAAATTGACGGAAAATACATTTTGCAGGAGAAGATCAGAATGCTGCTGTATTTGGTTTTGGTAAAAAAATTTATAACCCAATTGTTAAATAAGTAATTTTCTCAAGAAAGTGATGGAAAATAGTCATGAATTGTCCTGATTTTTTTCCTTTTTTTTTGTTTTCAGGGATAGATCAAAATACTTCTATATCTGGTTGGTAAAAACATTTTATAACCCAATTGTTAAATAAGTAATTTTCTCAAGAAAATGATAGAATTTTTTTTTTGGCTTCAGGGATATATCAGAATACTTATATATCTGGTTGGTAAAAACATTTTATAACCCAATTGCTAAATCAGTAATTTTCTCAAGAAATTGATGGAAAATACACTTTGCAGGAGAAGATCAGAATGCTGCTGTATTTGGTTTTGGTAAAAAAATTTATGACCCAATTGTTAAATAAGTAATGTTCTC
>CANUEY010632462.1:0-15364 GCA_948099555.1 Croton setiger
TATATATATATATATATACCGATAATAAAAAATTAAATTTATACGTATCTATATTTAATCTGAATCGTCTATATAGTTTTCAACTCTTATGTAATTATATATAGTTAAATCTATTCTCAATATATAAAAATGAAAATTGATCAAATTACTGATATTTTTTTAATATCCAAATCTAATTCATTTAAAATTTTTATATTCATATCTACATCAAACCCATGAATTATTTTTTTAAATATTCATGTATATACCCGTTCAAATTTTTAATACCCATAAACATCTCAAAATAACCCACAAAATTAATGAGTTTGATAGTCAGGTACTCATAAAAATTTAATTTAATTTATTATATTTAGTATAATAATTAAAAATAGACACAAGTATGAAGAAATTTATATAATATTCTTATGTAAATAAAACTTTTATATTATTTAAATATAAAAGAAAAATTAACATTATTATTGAAAGAAAAAATATATATTTTTAATTTTTTTATTGAAAACTTCAATATCACATATTTCTTTAACTATAATCTTTTATACTGATATTTAATACTTATAATTTAAAACATGCACTTAACCCAAATTCGCAGCAAATATTAATTTTAATACTCATACTCTTATTAATTCACCAAATAAATATTTAAACTTATTTTATAAAAATGTTTTTGTGTCAGGTATTTATAAAAAAACCACTCCACTTTCATAAATACATTACATATAATAAAATTCTCAAAATTTAACATAATTATTAACTTAAATTAGCTATTGATGGTTCAAAAGTATTTATGTGTAAATAAAATTCAAATTCCAATTAATTTAACACTTTTTATATTTTTCTAATTTTATTTTTTTTTATGAAAATTATTTCTTAATTTAATATCAAATTACCGATAACTATAGTTATCATATGTATACTCTTTAACAAAAAATTTTAACATATTTTATATACATAAACAATACTTGGTTCAATATTGTATGCATTAGAGTTACCATAAGTGATCAAATAGAAAAAAAAAAAAACTTAAATTATGCACTAAAAAATACTATTAATTAAATACATTTCAAAATCATAATTTAATGAAACAACTTAATAATTATTGTCTTTGTTAAAAATTAATATTGTCCATCATTTAACACAAGCCAAATCACATTTCAAGTATTATTTTGAATAATTAAATCCTACAAATTGATTAAACTAATTAACAATTTTACTTTTCAAGCAAATTAATAATATTTATTAAGAATTAAAAGAAATATGATAAATTTGACAATGAATTTTTTTTATTTGATGAAAATAGTTGATTTCATCATTTTCCATTTCATATATAATAAAATTTTCATGTTTAATATGATTTTATCGACTTTAACATTCATACTCATACCAATTCTGCTAAATAAATATTCAAACCCATCTCATTTAAATTTTATGGGTTGGATGCCCATAAAAAATAACCCTACTTTCATCCCTACACACATAGCTAATTAATATGAATATGATTTTAGTCTAATACATAATTAAATTCTCAAAATTAACATGATATCAGGTTATAGATAGTTATTATCTTTAAAAATAAATTAAGATTGGTGGTTAAAATTATATTTGGATAAATATAATTCAAATATTTTCCTATTATAGACTGATATTTTATTTTTTCAAAGAATTATAGTTTATTTTTATTTTATTTTTATTCATAATTTCAGAAAATTTTATCAATTTTTAAAAATATTTCAAAACTTTTATTTAATAAATTTATTTTAAAACTAATAAATTAAAATATTATAAGTTTAATAGTCAATTTAAAGAGTAAATATAACTTTTTTTATTCTAAATTCAAATTAAATAATTGATAAATTCAAATTCTTTGATATATTTTTAGAAAAAATATAGTCATATTCATTAAAAAAGTGAAAATATTATATTAATTAATAATATAATTAACTCACAAAATACAATTTTTTTAATGATGAAATAGTTAAATTATTTTCTAATTACGGTTAAAAATTATTTCTTTATATTATTTTTTAGATCAAAATTATTTTATAATTTTATAAATCACATTTTTTATATGTAACTAATATATATACATTTAGTTGACACTTTCAATACATTTTATATAAACAAACAATATTATGATTAATGGTTCAATAGTTTATGAATTATGATTTTCTTATTAAAGAAGAAGTGATTAAATAAAAAAAAAAGTTATAAATTAGGCATTAGAAGTTGCTACTAATTAAATATCTTCCAAAATCAATAATTTTGAATTTAAATATTAATGAAACAAATTAAATAATTATTATCATTTTTACTTTTATTTAAAAACTAATGTTGTCCATCATTTAAAACAAATCAAGTCACCTTTCAAATATTACTCTGTTAAATTTCACAAATTAATTTCATTAATTAATGGTTTTATGTTTCCATCAAATTAATAATATTTATTAAGAATTAAATAAAAGATAATTAACTTTAAAAAAATTTATTGGAAAAACATAGTTAATTTTGATAATTTTCTATTTCATATATATAATAATTTCATTTTTAAAAATATTATGATTTTGTTGATTTTAAAATATCTTTCTTGAAAAGAAAAAATTATTTTTAATATTTTATATATATATATAATCAAATATAAATCACTGTAAATTATAATTATTGATATAATTATATGAAAATTTGAAAATAGAAAATATAGTTTACTAATATGTTAATATAATTTAATGAAATTTTTGTTGAAAATTTTAAATTTAGTAAAAATTTAATATTTTAAATAGAATAATGTTAGTTTTAGAGTTGGTTTTATAATTATTTTATTGTAAACTTAAATTTCATTTATTGTAAAATTAACAAAAGTTAATATACTGCTTTTGAATGTTGATATAATAAATTATAAATACTTAATTATTAAACTATCAATTTTTTTTAATTTAAATTTATATAATTATAAAAAGAAGATTTATATAAAATTATATATTTTATAATTTGAATTAAAATTATTATATTAATAAGCATAAGAATATTACTTGTTAATTTTGAAATTTGAAATTTTATATTAATTATTGTATTATTAACTTTCATATCGTGAAAATAAATATTTTTATTCTCTCAATTATTTTATAATTTAATAAATATATGGAGAAATCCATTTAAGTTACTTTAATTTAGGTGCTTAGCTTTTTAAAAACAAAGAACCATCATATTAACCAATATAATCTAAGAACTTCAATTGATGAGCTCATTATTGTAGTTATAACTAAAATTTCGAATATAATAAAATTCTTTTTCTATAAAAAAGTTGAGGAATTAGTTGATGAATAAAAATATAAAAAAGATGAATACGAATGAATGAAAATTTCAATTTTTATCTCAAACAAAATGGCAATGGAGACAGTTTAATGATTTTTTGTTCTATAAAAAGTATATAAAGAATCAATTCATTTTCAAAGAAAAAAAATTTAAATTTTAAACAAACACAAACATATAAATAACACAGAATTAAACATACATCATTTTTAGTATAAATTATAAAAATATTTACAAATAATAGAAAAGTACATAAAAATAAATAAAAATTTGAACAAATAAATTAGAACAATACTTAGTTATTGAATATAAAAATTAAAAAAAGAATTTCACAAAAAAATCTTAACAAATATTAAAATAAATAAATTAGAATTAATTAACTTGAGAATGAGATGAACATGAATTGTTTAAAATATGCTTTCCTCCTAAAACAAAAATTAAAAATTAAAATTTCTTCAATGATAATTACTTAAGTTCAATTATTAACAACCAAATAAAAATCATAATATTTTTATACTAAAATAAACCCTAAATAAAAGATTATCAAACACAATCAAAACACATTAATTTAATTTAATTATTATTAGTTTTTTTAATTCATTAAGATTTTAACTATAAAACTTACTTTTAATTCCTCGCATCAAGCATTCTTTTTGTGAATCAATAAATTCTTTGAATATATATATATATATGGCGTAAAAAACATAATAAAACAAAGTATTTTATATACTTTAAAAAAATTATTACACGGTAAGATTTTTTTATATAAATGTAATAATATTTGGTACTTAAATATATCTATCAATTTTAAAAATTTTTTTATAAATAAAATTAAAAACGAAAAATTAATTTGATTTTTAATTGAAATATTTCATATAACATTAATTTGATTTTTAATTCAAATATTTTCATATAAAATTAATTTGATTTATAATTCAAAATTCATAAAAATTAATTATTATTTGTGTACTTCCCAATTATTTTAAATTTAATTTGAAATTTGAAATTAGATTTAAAGGGTAAATGATAATTGAAAGGTATTTGATAATATTTGATTTATTTCAAATATTAGCCTTTTTAAACATATTTTTAAAATAGTGAGACAAAATATTAGTGCATTTTAATTTATTACTTTGTTCTCTTTTAGGTAGTTTAATTTTGTAAAAAAATTGTTTAGAAATAAATGTAATTGACTAATTTTTTATGTCCTCTATTTTTTGAAATTCAATTTTCAAATTATTCTAAATTAATATGAAAATTTGTTTAGAATATTAAATATAATTTTGAGTGATTTTAGAATATTTAATTGAATAATATAGTTTAATTTATTAGTGATTTAAAAACATCAATTTCAAAATAATTTCTAAACTTAGCCCAAAACCTTCTTATTATATATTACTAGAATTTTGACCAGCTATCGTGATACGCGGAACATGTAACTAAATATTAAATTTTGCATATTTATTTTTAATAATCATATTGTTACACAAATATTTGTGTTAGCTATCGTGATTATTTTGAAGAAGAATAAATTATCATATTGTAATTATATACTGTGAATTTACATTTATTGAAAAAAAAAATTTAATTGTTTTATAATGAGAGAGTCGAAAATTTTTGAATGCAACATTGTTAGGACAGATTTCTGAAAACTTCCTTATAGACCACATTAACTGCCTCACTTGTATCATATGACCATCATCATCAGATATCAAAATCTTCAAGCTCTCCCTACTTGTAACCCTTGATATTGCCACATAGAGTTGTCCATGGGTGAACACTTGCTTCTTAAGAAATAGACTAACATTAGAAAGTGATTGTCCTTTGACTTTTGTTGACCGTCATTGCGAAAGATAACATAATTGAAATTTGACGTCTTTGAAATTTAAACGTCATCCTCATATTAGACGGCGTCAACGTCATCCTGGGAATGTAAACCTTCTCGCCCATGTTAGTTCCTGACATTACCTTTGCTTCTATGACCCTTGTCTCTAGCTTAGTAATATAAAGCCTCGTGCCATTGAATAACCCAATGGAAGGATCAATGATCCATTCTAAGAACTCTCTCAAACGGGCTAACTCTAATCCACTTCGGTTCGCTTATAGTCCCATATTTTTTGTCAACTTCAGAACTTTACAATGGCTCTACAAGTAAGATGAATTAACGCATGAACATCATCTTGATGGCTGTCTATACAACATAAATGAGATAATGTTAAACATAGATTTACATATTAAAGTAAAATTATAAGATAAAGATACGACTTATACCTTTTGGAATTATTGGCAACTGCCTAAGATCACCCCCGAGAATAACTGTTTTACCACCAAAGGTAGTTCGTTATTGGATGTATTTTGAAATCGAAGAATGTCCCTGAGGGTGTGGTCCAAGGCTTCAAAATAATATCTATGGATCATCGGTGCCTCATCCTAAATAATTAGCTTTGTCTTTATAATAAGTTCAACCAATGGAATTCCTTACTTAATATTACACATTGAGTCTTCTGTCGGGTTAGAGGAATACAAAATCGAGAATGCGCAGTTCTACTACTTGGCAATAACAGAGAAGTAATCCCACTCGAAGCCACCATGAGTACTATCTCTCTTTTAGATCGTAGAGCGAATGAAAGTGTCCTTTATATAAAAGTTTTTCCTGTTCCACCATATCCATATAAAAAGAACAATCCTCATGTGTCTTTGTCAACTGCATCCATAATGGTGTCATATACCGTTCTTTGCTTTGATGTTAAATTTGGCAGTAGATGTTGGTGGTTTTTGGTTAGCTTTAGCCTATTATAATAGAGTTCATCTGCTATCAACCTGTTACAACGATCATAATCTCCCTCGCCTGAGGTAGGTTGTGGCATAGTCGGAAAATCTTATAGACTTCTTGTACATCCCTTAAGGATATCCTCTATCATTCTGAGGCATCGATCGTTAATCTCCTCTTCCGTGAACACAGTCCCTGTGATTAATAATTAGACAATAATGTATTTTAACCAATTAATAATTACACATGACAAAGAGCATTTATAGACATATAATACCTGGACTGCTCGATGACTATCTTTCCTTAAGTAATATCATCAGCAAGTAAGTGCCAGGTTTCGTCCCAAACATATTCAGGCCTGGATATAGAATTAGATATCAGTAGGATGGAAAAGAGTCTTCTTAGATAAATTGGCATTTCCCACTGGCTAGCTTCTTTGATAACATCAATGTACTCCTTATCATCATCCAAAAGGCCTAAAACATAACACACATCTCTAAAAGTAGGATGAACGAACCCATCAATCATTTTGAGATCCTCATATGATGTCGGTCCTTTGATGACATTCAGAAACAACCGTAAGTAATACAAATCCTCAAATCTAGGTGGTACAAAAAAAAACCTACCAATCGAAAATCCTTGTTTCCTTTTCTCTCACCTCCTCTTAGGTTAGGCAAACATTGTAGGAAAATCTGCATATGTAAGTTCCCTTGCTTCTAGAAATTCTTTGTTTGCATCAAACCAAGCAAGGAAGATGAACTCTTTTATACTTTTATGATTTGTTACCGTAGGAATTGGTTGTTCATCAGTAAAATATACAAGCTGCTCATCAGGAAGGTGGAATGACAATCTTTCAACTGATGGCTCTCTATGGTGAATGGGAAAACCAAATATTCTCTATGCTACCTTACAGGATGAAATATACTGATAATCATAATACATTTAAATCTCATCAACTTTTGGCCTTTATTCTTCTTCATTTACTGAGCGATAAAAAGCAACAGTTACACAATCGTGCCCCTTGTTCACATATTTAAATAAGTACTTGATGGACCTAGATTGGTTACACCATTCAACATTGATGTAGGCTCCATACTTCAATAGTAGAAATCTATTATGTGGGACGACATGCCTGTCGAAATCTAAAAGATTAATATGGTATTATTATGCAATGTAAATATCAATTTGTGTTTGGAAGTTTAAGTACCTGTTGTCAAGATCAAAGTCATTTTTTTTATAGTCCTACCATTATCTCTTCTCATGTACACTAGATAACCATCTTCATCAATGGTTGTTGTGCTGTTAAATAGCTTTGGAAAAGCTTTCTACACCTCCTATCTTGCATGCACGGGGAATTTAGATGTGCTCTGGCACACAGACCATGGAGCATGAGATTTTTTACCATTCCATAGTAATGAGGTTTAATACTATGATCTGGTATCTTTGCTGATATTATCCTATCAATATCTAAAACTGTAGGATACTTGCTACTCTCATAAAGAAATAGCAAAATATGGGTGTGCGGTAGATCCCGTTTTTGGAACTCAATAGTGTACATCACTACATAAAGTTTAAGTCATTTTGAAAATCAACGTATGTAAAATATAAATATTGAATATGTACAAATACAAAAGACAAATGTTCGTACCTACTTTAGATTTTCCAAAAATATCTGTCCGGAAGATCTTTGATCATTTGGTCAAGTTTTATCTTGAACACCATGATTAAGATGTTCGGCCGATCTTTTGGTTTCAATCCCTTACTGGTGACAAATCTTTTAATCTCATGCCACTGTGGGTTACATGTAAAGGTGATGAATAAATCGGGATATCCAGCCCACTTGCATATCGCCATAGCATTCTGATAATTTTGAATCATGTATCGAGCTCCTCCTGTGAAGGATGACGGAAGAATTATCCTCTTTCCCTTTGAAGCAGCTGAGTCTCTCCATTTAATACTATGTCGGTCAACCCTTTATACACTTCTCTTCCACGTTTTCGAGTAAGCATGATCGGACTATTTTCTAGTGTGTAGTTTGTGTTTGAGGAACTCATATTATTTGCAACTATTTCAAAAAAAAAAAAAAAAAACAAAACACACAATTGAACATATATTAAAATAAATTTAATTTTGTACAATATGAAAATAGAAAAAATTAATAACCATATTATATATATTTATATTCAATCCAAGAATATTGTAAATTATATAATAAATAGTATATTTAATAATTATTTTATATATGTTTAATGTTGGAGTATGTTTTATTTAGTGTGCAAACTTTTTTTTTAAAATGGAAAAAAATTAATTGTATAAATTGATAATGAAATATAAAAATAAACATAAATTGAAAATTAAATTACAATAAAAAAGTTGTATTATTAATAAAAATATAAATACTACGAATAAATTTAAATTTTTGACTTAAATGAGCTATACCAAAAGATTGTAAGTGAAAAAGATAAGATATTATTGTCTAAATTACAAAATTTATTCTAAAACAATTAGGGTAACTTTGACTCTTCGAGTTTTAGTTACATTCCAAACAGGCATTGAACGTTGTAATTGAGTTTGTAAAAGTGGAGGCACACAAACTGGTTTTATTTTTTATATTGTGCATTTTTCCATTCTTGCATTCCAACGTGTGAGTAAGCCTTTTTTGAAGATTAACACAACGAATTGATGTTCGCATAAAAAAATCATTCACAATTTTTATATATTCAGTTGTATTTGTACAATTTTTATAGTAAATACTATCTTCCGAATTCCACCAAGCGTTATTATAGGTCAATTGCAAAATTGCGTTATTCCCAAGCAAATTAGCAAATGCATCTATTAATTCCTAGTTGTTTTTTATTCCACCAGCCAAATTAATTTCTTGAACTCTTTTGTTAAAACTCAGTATATGGCCAATAATTTCTTTCAAGTCAAAAGTATTGGAAGACCCCTTAAAGACAATATTTTTAACTTCTCCTTTTTTGATGCAAGAATTTCATGATTCATTTTCAACAAAGATAATCCTGAAATAATTATTAAAGTTCAGTTTCACTTAGTGTAAATGAAATTGTATGAATTAAAATGGTAGAAAATCCCAGTTAAAATAGAAAGTTGTAGATTAAAAACAAGTTAATATAATAACTTATTACATAATTAATTTTTTTGTTAGAAAAGAAAAAATCTATTGTCTCTACTTTAAGCAAAAAATTATTTTATTCTTAACTTTTTTTATTTATAAGAATTAAAAATTCTTATAAATAAAAATTCTTGAAAGCGAGTTACGAAATTCTAGAACAATATGATTATCAAAACTTGCTTTCAAATGTCTAAGGAACAAATGAAATGAAAATCATATACTTCGAATATTGAATGAATTCTACAGCTCATTGTATAATTGCATAATTTAGTGACATTTAAAGATGAAATTTAGAAAAAATTATAAGAATATCTTCTTTAAAACAGTAGAGACATTCCTAGAGAAAGATGGCAGCACTTAATTTTTTAGCTTCAACAAAGCAATATACAAAAATGAAATGAGAAAGCAACACATACCAATATCTAATCATTTATAACACAATACATATAATCAAATTCTTATGCTTCTATCAATCATTCACAACAGAATACATAGAATCAAATTCTAAAAACTCACGTCAGTCTGCTTTTTGAAAATATAAACAGCAAAGTTGTCTACAAAAAAAAAAAATTAAAATTAAGCAATAAATCTCAATGCTTCTATCAATCATTCACAACACAATATATAAAACCAAATCTCAATCACTCAGCTCAGTCTGCCTCCTGGAAATAAAAATTGAAATCAATGCCTTCTGGAAATAAAAATTGAAATCATAAGTTGAATGTTGTTGTGGAAGCCTTTAAATACAGTGCAGTAGTTTCAAAAAATCTAAATTGATTTTGAATTCAAATATCATGGAATAATTAGAGGAGTTTTCGAAAATATAGATTAGAAAATGAAAGCAAAATATGAAAAGGGAAAATCTTTTCTTAAAAAGTCAAGGTAATATTTGATACTGCAAAAAAGCCTAAGATCGTTTTGAAATCCTTATTATATAATCTATAATGAAGAAAAAAAGGAAGGAAAAATTGATATGTAATAGATTATGAAATGTATTAAACTAAATTAATTTAATTAGTTTTAGCGAGAATTAAAAAAATGTGACCATGATAAATTTGAAAATCCTAAAAAAATAAATTAGGATTATGTACTGCGGCAAATATCAATGTAACTTACCTGATTTGAATTAGGGATCTTTCTGTGTTTGACAGCGAGGGACTGGCTGGAGATCACCGTCGCCGATGTAAACGTATTGGTCACTAGTTAGGTTTTCTGGCATCAGAATCGCCATTAGGTTGAAGATTCAGAGAAACATAAGAATTTTACAATTCTAAATGAATTAATCTAGAGATTTGAATCTTTGATTTGAGAGAGAAAGAGAGATGTAGATAGAGAAAACTGCACTAGGACCCCCTGGATGCCTGACATCAATAGAATCATTTTCTAGCATCCAATAAGTGATATTAACAACATTCAATTTATCTTCCTTCATAATAGTGACATGCAAAGCACTTGATGTACAATTACTACCGTAAACCCTTAAATCATAAATCATAATTGATCAATTACTACAGTAAATCATAATTGACAAATAAAAAACCCTTAAATCATAATCATGCGCATCAATTGACAAATAAACCCTACCTACTGGACCCAGATAGATAGTATAACATGGAATCAAAGTTGCAGTTTCACCTATAAGTTATCATACAGGTTTCAAAAAGGAATAGCTGCAGGATTTCTTTGAAGAGTTTTTCTGAGAAAATTCAATTTCTACTGTTTGTTTTCTTCAAGGAATATATTTTTCTCAAGAAAGTTTAGTTAAGGCTATTTCCATAATCTTTCTGAGCATATGATTTGGATGCATAAGAGTCCCAAGTTCTTTTTATTTTTTTTCTTTAGAAACAAATAAGAAACAAATTCTAAAGTGAATAAATGAGAATCACATAAGGATGAAATCAATTAAATCATCTGAGGTAAAACAGTAGCTGGTCTTAAATTTACAAAGACCTTAAGACCTTCTCTAAGCTGAAGCAATCCAGTTTCTGGTTTCAATTTTTTTTCATTATCATCCCATTTATACCTTAAAAGGAACAGCCTAAAAAGAAATCAGTATAAGTTTGTGCAATCCTATACTCACGTTTAACCTGTAAGAACAAAAAATTGACACTAAATTTAGGATCAAACTTCAAAATGATTAAAATAACTTATATGCAATCCGCATTTTGTATAATATTGCAGTCATTATAATTTATTATTGCTAATAAATCATACAGCATTAGAAGTCTAGTAGAAAGAGAAGCAATTTATACCTCACTATATGTATGAGATGTTTTAGTGGTTATCCCTTTCAGAGAAATTTTAGTCTTCAAAAAAGAATAATGCACATACTATAGCAGTTTCAAGTCATATGTAAACATAGAAAAATAATAGAGACACGCAAAATCAATAAAAGGCATATTGGTCCATGATACTCATTATCATGAAAATATCAAAACATATCAAACTACCAAATTATCATACATGAAAAATGCTTCTGGAAAAAAAGTGTTGAAAAGCACCATGAAACTTAAATTATGAATTCAATTTTGTTCAGCAGTACAAATTTCAACATCATCATATTCTTGAAACAGTCAAGATGTATGCAAAAACCGTTTGAACGGAAAATAAAAAATTGCCCTAAACAGATAAATGATACGACAATAAAACAACTCTAAACAATTTAAATATTCTTTTCTTGTTTGACGAGAATCTAATTTCTCTTGTTGCTTGAATGTTGGCTTGCATCATCCTGTTCATCATCAACAACTAAGCTTAATTCTTCATGTATGGTCCTTTTGCCAAGAGTTTTACATGGAGATGTGATATCTCCATCTGAAACAGAATCCTTCAAGATCAAATTTTAAATTTTTAGACAGATAATACAGAAAATGGAAAAGAAGAAACTCAACCTGGTTCAACTTTTATTACCCTACATTCTAGAGCTTCAGTAATTTCTGGAATTTTGTTAAAGTCAGGATCCTACAAAATGTTAAAAACAAATTTATTACTATTGGCAGATTTGATTATATGATATAATCATATATCATACTCGATAAACTCATATCTGGATACACACATACATACCATTAAAGATTTTTGACTTATTAGACGCTCATACTTTTCAATTATAAGTGGATCAAAGCTTAAGAATTTTACTGTGTATGGAATATTCTTGTTAATAGTATTTTCTCTTCTCACTACAATCTTGAACAAACCTCTTTTCTTTATGGCACAGTACAATCAGTTGGTTGACATAAAATTTAGATGTAAGTAAGAAGCATAAAATTCAGATGTGGAATAAAAATCAAATGTTTCTTACATCTTGTATATCGTTTGCCACTTTTCCAACCAATGTCACAGCTCTTTATCCCATAATAGGAGATTAATAAAACTTGAACCATCATTAACACTAACTTTGAGATTGTACCTTTCACAATTGGTAGAATATATATCAAATAACAATGGTCAAATAAAGTGTAATACCAAGGGTCAAAATTTCTGATGGCATAAATTAAACAAAAGTAGGTTTAAATATAGGTTTAAGCAGGGCAGGGGGCAATTTTTAGTCACAAAAGTTAGCTAAGCATTAACTAAACCTCAAGCAACTTAACTACATTTAAAACTAGAAAAATTTGGCAAACTGTTGACGCTCGATTTTTGACCCTAAAATCTAAAAAGAAAATATCCCGATTAAAAAAATATATTTATTTTATTTTTATTTTGAAAAATTAAGAAAAGAAAAAAATTATATTAAAAAGAAGAAAAATTAAAAGAAGGAAAAAAGAGAGAAAAAAAAAGAAGAAAAAGAACAAAAATTAAAAAAGAAGAAGAAAAGGAAGAAAAATGAATAAAATTGAAGAAAGGGTTTAATTGAAGAAAATTAAAAGAAATGAGAAAAATTGAAAGATAAAATAGGGAACGAAGGACATAATTGAAAAAGAAATAAAGAAGTGAGCTTAGAAAAAGGAATTAAAGAAAAGAGAAGGAAGGAAAAGGAAATAAAATTGAATCGAACCAGAATTTGTTTGGTTCAGGATTTATATTCCCAGATTTCAGACACCTAAAAATGACGCCGTTTCGATTAAGTTAAAACACGCAGTATAACCATTAAATGGCGTCGTTTTGTTTAAAAGAAAAACAAAAAAAAAAAAATAAAGGAAAAAATAGAATGAAGACAGAAAGAAAAACAGTTGAGAACAAAGATAGAGAAACAGATGGAGACAGACGAAAATGAAGGAAACGTGAAGAACAAAGACAGAAGCACGATGGAGATGAGGTAACCACGGTCGAGATCGTGGCTGGAAACGCAGAGGATCGTGGGAGAAGGAACAACGGGGAGAACCGACTTTCGAGAGGATAAAAGCGGAGGAACTTTCTGAAGAAAGGGTTCGGAGATTCGAGAGGAGAGCATTCGAGAAAAAAACGGGTAAGCTTTCTGTAATAGGAAAAATTAAATTCTAGGGTTTCTTTTATAAATTGGGGATTTTTCAATTTTAAGGTTTCTGAGTGTGAAATTGAGTAATTGGGGGAAAATTAGGGTTCCAAATTGAGGAATTGGGGATCCTTTCTTTGTTCTCGTCAATTCTAATATCAAAATCAATTTGATATTAGGAATTGACTCTGAAGTGTGAGTATTGTAAATTTCTAATTGAGTTTGTACCTGCTCTATAAGAATGCTTGTTTAATTGGAAATCAAAAAGATTCTAAGGATTAGCTTCTGAGGTATTTCTGAATCTCTATTCTAATTCTTTTTTTTATTTTGAAATGATTGGTGGTATCTGGGAACCAGATTGAATTCTAGACTGGATTAATCTGAGTTATTGTGAATATTAAAATTATTTAATTTCATAAATCTATCTGCCTGTTTGTTTTAGGTTGTTTTTCTTGGTTGATTTCAGATTCTGGATAGCATAAATAGTCTAGGAAAATTTGTGCCCTCTGTTTTATACTGTTGCAATTTCTATTGTAGCTGCATATATAGTTCAGTTTGTGAACTTGATACCAGTCCTTGCCTGCAATGGTTCAATCTGCATTTATTGATGTGGTTTACATTGTTTTGCTTTTGTTTTTCTCTGTTTTAGAACATTCATTCTTTCCTTTTCTGTCTTAAGCAAAAAGAAAATCAATGTTGCATTGCCTGATCATGCTGTTATCCTCTGTCCAAAACTGTGTTTGTTGCTGCCTTCTCATTCTAGGTCTTAGTTTATATCCAAAACTATTGTTTATGAACCTTATTGATTCTGTGAGTTGCATTAGTCACCATCTTTGCTTACTGTGTGTGATTTAGGGTTTGAATTCTTGTTGGATATGAGTTAGTTTAGCTTGATGTAATGTTGTTTTAGGCAATAGGCATATATGATGCAGTTTGAATTGCTTGAACATTTGCAATCTTAATATTGTCTATATGTTTGGTTATGTCAAAGTTTGCCTATTAGCTATTTGCATATATATTCCCCAAATTGCTGGCCTGCACGTAACAGAAGCTGTTATTAAGTCAGAATTGTAATGTTAGTAGTAGTGTTTTAGGTAGATATAAATATGCATGTTTTGCTGTCCTTTATGTTGCCATATCCTTTGCTGTTCATATAATTCTCAAACTCTTAAGGACTAATTGTTGTGCATTACACAATGCTATTGGTGATTTTACTGCTATAAATATATGCATGATAATTCCTGTTGTTACCTGGCTTAGCTATTATTGCTTGGAGACTGTTTACACTCAACACATGTGTTTAAGGGCTATTTTAGTATGTGTTGTGAGTATAGGTACTATTTGGGTTAAAAAGTATCATCTAGGGACTACTTTGTAAATGAAAGATTGTTTGGCGAAACTGTGCTTGCTAGAAGTTAATTTGCATGACATGTTTGTGAGGGGTATCAATTCTGGATTTGAAATTGATGTAGGGGCTGTTGACGCTCAATTTTTCCCCAAAAATTTTAAAAAGAAGAATGCCCAAAGTATTTCAAGCTTGACGAATTTCCAAATCTCCCAATCCAAAAATTTCTCTTCCTCTTTAAGTTTTTTCGGCCTCCTAAAAAAGTTAGCAACTAAATAAATATTTTCGTCTTCTTTAGGTTAATTAATTTTAGTTTAATTAAATGAATATTTTTATTTTTATTGATTTTAATTTTTAATTAAAATTTTATTTTTGTATATATTTTGATTTTATAAAAAA
>CANUEY010632468.1:0-15818 GCA_948099555.1 Croton setiger
TATATATTTTCCTACTAGCTAAGACTGATTTGGGAGTGTAACTCTAATATTTTATGATCAACTAAATAGTTAAAACCGAATTATTCTTAAAAAAGATGGATATCAATATTTAAATTGAATATATTTCATGAATCAAATACATTTGTAAAATCCATGTTATTTTTTGTTTCTACGATACAAAGTCAAATTAAAAGAAAAAATACAAAATCTACTAATTAATTATGGTAGACATTATAGTGGAATTTTTATAGAAATGGATTTTAATTTTCTAATTATTTTGTGAATTTTTTTTCTTCAAGAAATGACGAGGAAAAAAAAGGAGACAAGGCTAGAGTTCTCTATATAAAGATCTTTAATAATAAAATAACTACATGTTGTTACCATAATACCCCTACTGCACAACAACCATGCAAAAAGTTAAGTGAGTGAATATAAATATTTAATTTGCATCTAAAAATTAGCGTTAAAACAAAACAAACACACTTCCATTAAAACTTAAAAGCTTAACAAACATAAGTCCTTTCAAGAGTCTTATTAGCTCTTATATAGAAAGGATAGTCTTTTACATAAAACATAAAGCAAACATAACTTAGAAACTTAAAACTTGCAACTTAAGACTTAAAACATAAAAGGATAGATTTAGAGGGTTCCATTGCATATTGCTTTCCCAAATAAGTTCTATATATATGGAAACGCCACGCGGACAGTGATATGCTTCATCGGGTTAGCAACTTGAAATTCTTCACCGCCTGCATGCGCCACAAATTCAGCCGGAGTCAGTGCTTTGCCATGGCATACACATAATATGCCTATGTTACCATGCTTATACTTGTACAGAATCCCCTCGATTTCCCTTCCATAAGGCCCATATCCTCTAGCTATCACAGTTGGCATCTCAGTCATCACATTAATTCCCTGATCTTCATACCCGTTCCTCTTCCTTTCGAGTCCTAATTTCAGTACAGCAGGTGCTTTGTTTTTCGCCATTGGATGCTCCACTTCATACTGTGCCTCCCCGGCGTCGACGATGACGGGTGTCGGCACTTTTGGTGGGCGTTCGGGTATGAATTCAAGGTTTCCATTTTCATTTGCGGGCACCATAGGCTTGCTATCAACCTTCCCCTCCTCCTCTTCATCAATTTCCATGCCATTTGCCTTTTCCTGTGGATTTTTTTATAGTTTGGTTTTAGCAAATATTTATTATTAGATTTGCTTTTGGTTATATATAGAGTTTAATTAGGTTTCGAGTTTACCTCCTCCACGGATGGCAGTGTCTGCCAACTGTCAGCTTCCTTCTTCACACCAGAAGATCCTGCACTTGCATGGAAATTATTCTATAGGGCTTAATATATTTCTCAAGGCTAATTTATTCTAATATGTCTATTTGCATGTATATTTTCATATATTATTCTAACCTATTAATATCGTAACCTTTCGTTAATAACTTCTATAAAAATAATGTCATACAAAATTAGCAACAGCCATGACATCCATTTTAAGCAATATATCATTACTCTTCACTTTAATTCAAAGAAAAATCTACTATGTGTAATTCACCAAGTGTGACAACAATATTCTAGGGTTTGTTCACTAGGGTTTATTTGAAAGGCAAGTACATATTTATTATATCATTTTTATTTTTTCTTGATACTCGAAACATTAATTCTCTTTTTTTTTGTCGGCTTGCTATTTAATTCATAGATTTTTTTTTGTCGAGTATCGAACTCCAAGATTGATCACCTTATTTTATGACGTTCGTAGCCGACAAAAATCAAGATTTAGATTCTCCTATGCATGTGGATTTTCATAAATTCTCCTAACTTATCGGTTTAATCAATGCCTATTTTCTCTAATTAGCTCAAGAGCAAAGTGCCATGGAAAAAATAGCAATTATCTAGAATGTATACTAATTAAGTTGATTCAACTCTAATGATGAGGATCTACCCTTTTAGTTCCAATCTAGAATCTAAATCCAATAACACAAAAAACAAAACCACCCCCAACCCCACCTATCCTAAATTTTAGCATTAGGAGGGTGACAAATCCTGTTTTTTAATTTGGGCCACAATTAAAAAAAAAATAAAACCCTTTGACCCTACTGACTTATATACACAAGTATCACGAATTCTCTTTTCAAACAATAGAATCAAGATTCCCACCTGCAAAAGACATATCCGATTATGAAATTCAACTAAAATTCTAAACTTATGCTCTAAGTATCCAAACATAAGTCAACTTGAAGTAGATAATCAAAGTTATCTTTTAGTTAAACTAAGAATATACATAAAAGAAAAGTCGATTATTATACCTTGAACTTTTGGAATTGAGAGATTCCTCTTGATTTGACTTATAGCACGGCGCAAAGTGGGATTTCCGGCTGCAGAAGCAGCAGCCCAAGCAGCAACTCTAGCAGGAAAAGACGCCATTGGCTGTCTAGCAAAACTTCTGTGTCTCCTATTCAGTCTTCTCCTAATGTTCAGTCCGATGTATCTCATTCCTCTACACTTAAGTCTGGTTCTAGCCATAGCCATCATAGAAGCATTTCTCTGTTCTCGGGCCAGTCTGGCAAGAAAAGAAGTTGCCCTAGGCATCGGCAAAGCAAAGGGTGGTGGTGGATGAACATGAACATGTTCCACATTTTCATTTTTAGGAGCAGCACCAATCAAGGATGCTGACCTTGGCAAAGGAGCTCTTATCTGGGAAGTTTGAGCGTAGGGCCCGCCTAATGTCAGTCCAAGATTGATTTTTTGGCCCTGTGGAGCAGCAGCATTGAGTTGGAGTTGGAGTTGGGGTTGGGGTTCTGGCTGTGGTTTGTTCCCTTTGAGTTGCGAAAAGATTCCGAGAGGATCTTGAGCAGCAACAGCACGTCGTCCATTCCTTTTCATGGGTGAGTTTTCGGTTTCACTCTCACTAGTATCCACTTTCTCAGCACGTTCAGCCATTCTTTTCTTCTTCTTCTTCTTCTGTCAAAACAAAACAGACAAACAATGCATATAAACAACGAAAAAAACAACAACGAAGCCTAAGTCCCAGACTAGTAGTTGGTTGACAGCCAGAATAAAATTTAATCAAACATCTAATGGAATCTTTTAACAAAGAAAAAGAAGCGAAAAAGTGATAAAAACAAGAGAAAGAGGCTACTTACCCAAGAGGGGGTTGCAGATAGAAGAACTGGAGTGAAATATAAGTGAAGAGAAGTGAGCTTAAATATACAAAAACTTGAAGGGAGGTTGTTTCTTTGGGTGCTTGAATGAATGACAACACATTAGAAAGAGAAAAAAACGTGTCAAACAGTGAGAAAGAATGCCATGTACGAAGGTTCAGTGTTCTTTCTGTGTGTGTAATGAGGATGAGTATGAACTTCTGCTTGCTGAGTCATCACCAGCTGAAAACACCTGTATAATCTTCACTACATTTGGATTCCAATCGAGTTTAACAATTGTGCTTGTAACTGATTTGAAAATCTGATGTAATACTGCTATTATTGCAAAACTGATATTCAGTTACACTTTGAATGCAGTTTGTCGATTTTCAAGTTAAGACATGTGAGATCATGACTTTGGGAAGTTCTTGAAGTTTCAAATTTAGTTTCATCAAGTACGAGGATGTATGAACTCACTTGTGAGTTAATGGAATTAAAACTGATTAAAAATGTTGAAATTGGACACCAGTTTTTCCATTGTTTTGAGTTCTGAGTATGTCTGGTTCTGGTGGTTGAGTTTGTTGCAGAAAAGATAAATTTATAGGAAATGCAGGATCCTTCAGTTCAAAAACGTTTCTGAAACAATGGATTCCCAATACTATGATGATCTTATTAGATCAAGACCTGGGCCTGGAGATGGTCTCTGCAACTCACCAAACCTGAGAAACAAAGGTTTCCATCAGGGTGTGTGTTTGTGTTTATTTATGTCGTCATCTGTGGCAGCTGACCTGGCTCCACTAAAACTTAGCAGCTTCAAAAAAAAAATCTGCACACTTTATCTCACTGCCATGCGTATATGTAACTTGTAATTCAACGGTCAGATTTTCACCTTGCTTTGAAACAAAATCACTCTGGCATGCACATTTCTAACAATTTTGCTCTACACTTAATTTTTAGACTAAATTAAAAAATAAAATAAAATGTTATAATGGTCATTCTCCCGTGACTACTATAATACATTTTTATTTAATTAGTTTCAATTTTTTTATTTATTTAGAAATTTTCATATTTTATCTATCAAATCTATTTTTATTAATAGATTGAGGCTTTTACAAGACTACCCACAAAAAATTATTAATATTTAGAATTTTTACAACAATAGTTATGAAAAAAAATCATCATATTTCAAATACGTCAATTTTTCAAAACATAATTATAGAATATGTCACGTTTTTTTCATTGTTTATTTTTTTCCACTTTATTGTTTTTATTTTTTTTATTTAATTTTTTTATATGTTTCCGTGGACGGCAAAGATATTTTCGGCCCTAGGAAAATCAAAACTTTTCCTGCGATAAAAAAAATTTATACCACTAGAACTGAAATTTAGTGTCCCTCCAAATGTGTAATTAATTTTACCTGATTCAACTCTATTTTGCCGGTAAAGTAAAAAAACCACTTGGATCCATGTTTTCCGGCGAGCCAAAAGGGGACGATTAAAATGGGCTATTATTAGTTACACGTTGAATGCAGTTTGTCGATATCAAGTTAAGACATGTGAATTCATCACTGGGGAGTTGTTGAATTTCAAACTCAGTTTCACTGTAATACCTCATTTATCATCAAGTACGAGGATGGATGAACTCACTTGTGAATTATTGAAACAAAAACTGATGAAAAATTTTGAACTTGGACTCTAATTTTCTATTGTTGTTCTGAGAATGTCTGGTTGTGGTTGAGTTTGTTTCATAAAAAATAAAGGTGATTTAAATTTAGAGGAAAGTGAGGGTCCTTAGAGTCATCACCATTTTCACAACAAAAAATGGGGTCCCAATTGTTTGATCTTATTAGACCAAGACCTGGACATGGTCTCTGCAACTCAGGAAAATTCCAAGAAATCAAAATGGTATGGCCAATTTTTTAGGTTGCCTTCTTCGACATGCCAAGATTTTTTAGAAAACGCTTCAATGGAATTGTGAGTCATCAGAAAATTGATTGGGGACATCTTTACAGAACATATGCAGAAACTGGCAAGAGTCCTGTACTCGATTTTTATGGGTAATATGTGTCTAGGAACAATCCTTTTTCTAGTGATGACACGAGAATGTTAAATGGTGCCTTGCCAAAGAAAGCACAGAGATTTACTTGGTTTATGGTCAAATAATCAAATTCTTAGTCCTCTCTTTACCCTTATGTGTCTATACTAACATCCGATGCGGTTTCTTTGCGTTGCTCCGTTTTGGATTTTCAACTTATCTGCTGATAATGAGACTGTTATGGAAGCTCAGTCACGTAGCCACCCTCAAATTTAGGGGCCTTCATTAAATTTATTCGCTGGTAATTGTCAAGTTCTTAAGCTTGAGAGTCTGCAAAACTGAAAAGCATTTATTGGAAGGCATTGCCATTTCAATACCCTCAAGAAAGTCCAAATATTTTATTGCCCACTGCTCCACAAGCTTCCACTCAACACCAATATCCCAAAGGGAAACCAGGTTGTGATCGAAGCAGAGGAAAATTGGGGGAAAGAAGTAGAATGGGAGGATGATGCTAACAAAACAAGCTTCCTATCTTGTTTCAAATTACTTGATTTGACCTCGAAAAAGTCATATCTTTTTGTATGTTTCCTACTTTTTACTAATATTTCTTTTTTCCCTTTCTTTAACTGTTTAAACTTGTAGCAGCCTCTCTTCATTTCTCTAATGAAAGGAGTATTATGTTGTTTGCAGTTCAGATTGTCGTTGTACATTAACAAACATAGAAATAAAATACGGGCACTTCTTTCTCTAATCAAGACAATCCAGATAGTCTTGGAGCTAAAATCCTCAATTTTACCATCCGACAAAAGACTTCATAGCAACTTTCACAACAAACTATGATATTATAGTGGACTTAAACAAAAATTTACATTTTTGTCAATAAAGACTTTGGGTCTCCTGAATATTCATTAGATGACAGTGTGTGTAGAGAAACTAGGAATCGCTCATTCTAAACATTCAATGGAGAGATCTTTTGTATGGCTAAAAAAAAAAGCAACATCCAGGAGAAGTGTGCAACTAAGATTGACACTATAGAAAAAAGTTTAACTATTGCAACCTAAATGGTCAGAAAATTAGAACTCTTGCCTGTGTGAAGGGTGTATTTCAGATACAGTTTCTCTGATTTGTTTATTGAGTTATGCGAAAGGGGCGTATATCTTCAATCCAATCAGCATAAATGCCATTAATTTTCTTTAATGCTTTCCTCTTGAAACTGCACTTCTTACCTTTAATGGGAAATGTCTCTGAACTCTTGGTTGGCAGTGGCACAAACCCTGATGCCAATTCAATGTAGCCAGCTGATTTCTGCAGTTCTGCAAATGGAAGAAAAGAAAACATAAGTATCGAGCCTCAAAAACAATCTTAACACAAATAATACTTTTGTAGGTGTTAAAAGAGAATAGAACTAAAATCGTGGTCTTGACACGAAAAGAAAAACAAATATCAACTGAGGCAGAACACAACCAAATTTTGATAAATCATTCAAGAACTGGCTTAAACATAAACAGAAGCTCTCCCTAATTTTCAGTTTTAACCACAAAAAGCATTAAGAACACTGCATTCTGCATTGATAGTAAACAGGATAGTTACAACACTATAGAAGCTTACAAGACAAACTTAACTTCACGGGCATCCAGAAGTTGTGTTCTGACTATGAAAAACATTTACCACTAACATTAACTAAAAAGAATACTATTATATATTATAATCACTGTCTACTTCATTTGCCAACAGCAACATCTTGGGAGATAAGCGCGACTGCTTGAAATACAGTCCACCTTTCAGTTTAGCAGTCCTGATCCACGAACATTAGTACAAGTCAATGATAAATCATCTAATAAACTGAAGATAAATAATTAGCTTTGAGTAGTTACCCATGACCTATATTAGTGAAAATATCAAAACAGTGAAATTCTCTTTGGCCCCAAAACATTCTCATAATTTTTCCAAGACACTCAAATATGAAACACAAGTAAAGCAAATAAAATTATGCTATTGGTAGTTCCTTTAATCACTAAGTTTGCTGTCTGCATTTGCCAAAGAAAAAACAGCTTGCTTGCTATATAGAACTTCAAATGATAATAATTGAGCATGAAATGCTTAAGGATGACCACATTAAGAAAAGAATTTGGAAAACACCTGCTTGTCCATGAGCAAAGCGACAAGTCTCTCCATAAAAGCATATTCCTCTCATCTCCCAGTTGTTACAGAGCCTATTCTTACACAATGGCTTAGAGCTCTCAAACCCACTTCCATGACTATCAGAAATTCCTGCATTTCCAATTCTTACAGCAGAACTCTTCCTGTGATACACCAAACCACCCTTAAAATTCTCTGGACTTACATGAACAAATCTACAGCTATACCCATTAGGGCATCCTTTCCTGTAATAGAACATTTTACACAAATTCGATTTATCTCCCAGTTTACATGCAGCAGTCCTAGTTCTGGCCAATCCATCTTCCTTGCATACAGGAACTTCAAAATTAGGTAGGCGTTTTCTTAGCTCAGAATTGCCATGGGCAAAAGTACATTTGCCTCCATAGCTACAATACCCTGATTTGAACTTTGGGCAGAGTTGGGTCTTATAATTGCTACGCATACCATAGTTTGTTTTCGCAGGAATTTGAGTAACTGGAGCAGCAATCTCATGAATTCTAGGTTTCTTGCAAAATAGGATACCATTTTCAGAAAGATTTTCGTTTTCTTTATTTGTAATGGGAAGCTGGGGGTCAAACTGGAGCATTTGGATACCAATAATCCGAAACCGAGAAAGAAATTCTTCCAAAAGAAACAATTCTAAAGATAAACTAACAATGCTCTACTTCTAGGAAACTAGAAAACCCAAATGAAAATATCAAAGAAAAACCGTATGGATCAAAGCAGGGTGAAGTTTCAACAAACCCATGTTAATACTCTAATCAAATGGTAAAAACCAAATTGAAGGTCAAGGATTGGTAGAAGGTCAGGCATTGGGGTCCGCTTAGCCCACTATATATACCTTTTAGAAAAGAAATTCTTTTAGTTGTCATAAACTAATTGTAAACTAGTTAAAAATGAGAGTCAACTATAAATGAATCTATTTCTTTTCATATTTGGTATATTTTGATCTATTTTGTAATAAGTAATTTCTAATTAACATTTCTTAAAATAAAAGATTTTTATTGGTATTTTTGTAAAAACCCCTAATATAGAAAGACAAATTTTCCGACGAAATATACTTTAATCCACAAAAATTTTCCGAGCAAAATCGATGACTTTTGCGTAACAGAGCCCGCTAACAAGTGCAATCATGAGTTAACGCTCTGCTAAATGCTTAGTTAGCTCACCAACAGCCACACACATGCATGGCTCCTTTATCCTAACAATACTTTCAAGAAAAAATTAAATATACATAATTTTTTAGAGCTTCTTTATCCCAGGAAATGATGGAAGGATTGCAATCAATGCATCGCCGTATCCAACAGGTTCTGCCCATTTAATAAGGAATGAAAATGTAAGTAGATATGATTGATCATCATATACTGATACAAAATCAACTACTGCTTGATAAGGCTAAAGAAAACTAGAAACTTACCGCCATCCTCCCGTAGTATTCTGATAACTTCACCAGATACATCCGACTGCAAAATATGAACAACTAAAATAAGGATTTCCAGTTCTAAATATTTGTATGATTGTATATAACTTCTAACCTCAATCGGGAGTTCACCACCCAGTTGTTCAATGTAGCAAACCACTTGCCCTTCCTTCACTATTTGCTTCTGTTGTGCAGAACAAAATTATCAGTATTCGCTGAGAGAAAGAGATTACAGCGTAATTATTCCCTATTTACACGCAGAGTTTAGCTAACCAATGACTACAATATATTCATCAGAAAACTTAAAGCAGAAAATATTATGCAAAATATATAAGTCAGTCATCTAAAACCAATTGAACTGTGTGCTGCATACGAATGAAGTCAAATATTGTGCAATTCGGTCCTGTGCAATCAACAGACCAACATACAATCTTCATCATATATACCTCTTTACATGATGGCGGAGCGCGCTTTCCTTTTATGGTTCGAGATCTTCGGAAAAAACCAACCTGCACATCTATGATTTTACTTAGCATCGTAAGATTGAAGAAGCAAAAGAAATTATACTTGAGAATTGAGATACCCACCCTTGGAGACTGCAATATCATTAAGCCTTCATCTGCAGCTCTATCAAGGAACGATTGAACACCCCCTGAAAAGGGTTCTGGCTTGGATATGGCCAAAGATGTTGAAGATGCTGAACCGTTTACATTTGTATCCCCACTGAGAGTATCAGGAGCAGGAGCAGAGTCAGGAGAAATTGAAGGGAGAGGAGCAAGAGTAGGAGCAGGTGGAGGATTACTTTTCTGAGTTACGTTCCTGGTCAAATATAGCCGAAATCCACCAACCTAACAAGTGGCAGAATAACAATGTTTTAATGGAGGTAAGAAATCTAAGTTCCATTGAAGAAAAAAACATGGGTAAACCATTTTATTAATGAATGCTTACTTTCAATTCAAATTCAGCAATAGAAGTTGTATTGCATATTTCAGTGACCAGAGTTTCAACCTGCAGAGGAAATTCAAGTCATAACTATTTCAAACCAAACAGAAATTCCAAATATTACTTGTGTTTCAGTATAAAGACATCAGGCGCCACTCAGAACATCACTCAAGAGATGAAGGAAAGGTCAGTCGGAATTAAGATTGAATTAACATAAAACAGAGGACAAATTATTGACCGAAGTTTGCAAAGAGTAGAGTAACTTCAATGAAGAATAGGAAGATTATTTTGGGATGAACGAGGGAAAAGGCTAATCATTCTAGTGTTCCCAAAGTCTCACAAAGACACCAGTAAATAGTAAGATTTCATGCATGTTAAAGTAAGTTTTGGTAAAACAAAAGCAGTTCAGTTAAAAAACAAAAAAAAAAAACAAAAGCAGTTTGAAGTGGCTTCTTGACTATTTGCAGAGTTAATGTAGGCACTATTAAATAGTAAGATTTCATGCACGCTAGGATAAAGACTTCACGTAATCATCCCTATATACTTTGCGAAACCACATAAAGTAAAAAAAATTGACGCATATAAGTTAGCATCCGTTTGATCTCGGCTCTAATTCACAAAACCTAAAAAAATTATTAGGTTACAAACTGCAAGACCTTGATACAGAAAGAAAGCTGCTAGTGTTACCAGTGCACCATGATTTTCTTTTTTATTTAAGATATAATTCAATTTAAGAAAAATGTAAACTGAAGAAGCTGAAGCAAAGAACTGATCTTATCATGACTTTCTTTATCACTCTGAAATCTTAGCTTCATGCGGCTGTTTGAAGCATAACAGAACAATCATGCCAATAGCAGATTGTTTCAAAGAAAAATTTATTACATAAAGCCTGATAAATAATTAAAATTCATGAAATAATACAAACTAATAATTTGGACCTCTACAGCAACTAGAACATTAAAACGAAACGAAAACATGTTAAACTAGAGGATGCAAGGAAATATCCAAGACAACTGATTGTGTGACACTCACCTCAAGTGAATTTGGAATAAGTTGACTTTTCAATCCAGATGATTTAGTCTCCTCAATGCCATCCACTCCATTCACAGCGGCTAGAAACAAAATCATGTTACTCTGTTAGATAGCAACTGAAAAACAACATTCACACCCTATCAATAACCAACCTACAGATTATTTAAATATTTCATATGCTTGGTTCATAATCATTTTTCTAAACTAATAACCTTTAGAATCAGAAAACCAAAATGCATACTGCATAAAAACTACAGCTTCAGAAACGAAAGACCAGCACACTAAATCACTTGACAACTAGCAAAATGCATAAATAAAAATAGCAGTATCTTGACAAGTTTCCTATGGTTTAAACTTCATGAAATATTCAAAAGACCATAGCACAGATGCAGGGCCTTTGAATTTTAGACAGTTAATCATTAAACTGTTCAAAAGCCTCAAGCAATAGATCAGGTAAGTTGCAGAAACATTTGATCAAGGACTAGTCGAGGCATGCATTGATAGAAATTTTTTGTCTCATGGAGAAATCCATTCTTCACCACCATCTTTAATCCAAAACAAATATCAGTGTAAATTCTCAGGACAAAAAACATTCCATTTCTGAGTGAATTTGGCGCAAAAAGAGTTTCACCATAGTGCTTATGTTTCTCTTCCGCATTCTCTTTGGTTCCACAATGCACAAGCTAATATATTGGACTTCTAAACATCAATGCCTTTATTTCATAGAGCTAGTGAACAAGGGATCTTTCAGGAAATATTCAAAAGCACATTAACTTACAAAGTAACAAGGTGAACTAGGCTCAACAAATGTAGGGGCAGGCTGCTCCATGCAGCCAAAAAGTTTGAACCACGTGCTTCTAATAGTTAGAAAAAGTGGGTTCCAAACCAAGATACCTCCATGCATAGCAGTAACCTTGCATATCAAGGACTTCACAGATGCAGCAAGGACAGTAAAACTAGGCCGGAATTACTATCCTAACATCAGAGCCTTGTAGTACCATATAGAATATGCACATGTTAAACATAGGTTAAAGAGTATAATCCTATGTTACAAATTTTAAAGGTAACACTGTAACCCCTAACGGACAAAACAGGCAATTTCACAGAGATGATCCAAATATAAATTAGCAACCTGAAATTTGTTATAGTCTTATTTAAGAAAAGGAATAAGGTTGAGGAAAAGAACTTACTTCCTGTTTCCTTAGTTGAACAACATACACTGGATATTTTCTTTGATTCATGTGATATGGTGAGACCTGCATATTGCAGTTGTCTCCTTCCTACTGATGTCCTTATGCCATTCCATTGCTGTGACTTCCCAGCTCTTGCTTTTCGAAAATCCAACCTTGATAGTTTAATATTTGAAGCTCCCAAGCTACCTGTAAGAAACCAAATGACATAAACATGTGAATTCTCCTGTGGGTTAGCTAAAAATTATTTCAACTCCTTTGATTAGCCAACAGAATTACATTAAATTGAAAAATTATGATAACAAACATCATTTGATTCTAAGTTCTATCATAGGATCACCTTCAATTATTCATCATGTAACTGCCTACCTCTACAAATATTCCATATTTTTACTTTAGAGCACACCAATTCCATGGTCAGCAGAAAGACCTATTATCCACTACACGCCATGCATTTTCCTTAAAAAGCAAGTAAGCAATGCAAGAAAGAAACACATGAGAAAACATGCAAAAGTATTTTGTAACACTACATCTACATGTGCAAAAAACAAACAGCATATGCTATGTTTCAAAAGCATTATTTCAATCCTGTAGTAGAAATATGAACACTGTGCACCTAACAATGCCAAAAATATATATATATAAGCCAAGGGGCCATTCGACAAGTAAATTGTCTCTGGTAACAATTTAGAAGATATAAAAACAAGCAAAAGTATCTAGCTATAAGGCATTTGTATGAACAAAGGCAAAAATTGTACATGGTAAACACTACCATTTAGAGAATTAGATAACAGTGCTGGCTTGGTCTACTTCTTTTACCAATTACCATGACACTCAAATTTAGCCAATTGTGTTAGCAACTTCCACCTCAACTTAATTCAAAACAAGTACACAACGAACACCCTACAACACATGAAAAATAAATCAAGTCCACACTTGTACTGATATTTATATCAACATCTTCTTAGGGTTCTGATTTTTCCAATCGTAAGACTAAATTGTATCTCTGAATCAATATTAAACAATTAGCAATTTAGTTTTAATGTTTTTTTCCTTTTCACAATGTACATTTAACATTGCCACCTCATCTCTTCTCCTTCAATTTCATGAAAATTCAATCTCCAGCAAACACTTAGCCCCAAAAAGTACAGTTGGTTTCATTGCATGTAGACACCTTTGCAGTATGACCCTCCACAGCTCCCAACCAAGGAAAAACAGCTCGTGGTGGTCTTATTTAAAATAATTAATTAAACCATGGGAAACAAAGAAAGCAAAATTATGTAATGGTGGCATAAAAAGTGTGCAAAGAATTAAATGCAGTAGTTTCAGAAAGAGTAGCTAAATTTGACTATTGAACCACCCAAAATTTTTGTTCATGCTGCATTGTAATTTGTATCACCAACCTAAGATTGGAAAGAATCAAAGAACTAATGTGATATTTGGACAGATTGACAAGCCTGCCACAAGGACTTCTGTAAGGTAAATTTTATGTCCAGTTCTGACCAACTCAAGCCAAACATGAAATAGTGACAAACTAAAAAAAAACAGGACAAACAACCCTTTTTAGACTATGTATCCCAATTCCCAGTAAAAGAGATAATAGTTCCAAACTCTTGATCAAAATTTACATGAAAACAAGCGATTCTCAGTGCCAAGAAGGCAGAGAACCTCATCCACTTAATTCTATCAAGTCTGTATGTATAACATTCATCTTTTCAGTCTTCAGCTGAATGCTTCCACAAGAAAAATACGAGCTTTATTTCCAACAGAGTACGAGCAATCAAATGCAGAACTGAAAATACAGAGATTTCCTTTCTAGGTACATGAGCTGTTCGTACTACAATTGAAGTTTAAAAATTGAATCCAATACATCAACAAGAAATTAATAAAGCATAGCCAAAATACAAATAAAAATCAATGAAAGAAATTGTGTCATGTAATGCAGTTGAATAAGAGAGTGACTTACAGGAAGCCATGGATTATCTGAAGAATCTAGGTAAGTATTGAAGACTCCAGCATAAACAAAACCCAGCTCAAATCCAATCTTTCAAATATCAACAAGTAAAAAAGATTGCAACTTGGAGTAATATGTGGCTCTTGAAGCTCCTGAACACATTAAAATTATGGCCTTTAGCCCGTAAGAGCAGGAAATAGCAGAGAGAGAAAGAGCAGTTACAAACAACTCTATACACCTCCAAAACGACAGAAGAGGAAGCCGCCCAACTCTACAGCTGGTGCATTCCACTGGATTAATTGGCCCACCTATTTTTTAGTTCTTTATTTATTAAGGAGAATACGATTTGGTATCGTAGATTTGACCTAACATACTTCCAGCTGCTTCATAATTTAAAAATTGAATTAGGCTACCGCATTCAATTGTTTTTTATTTTTATTTTTTTTTTTAAATGGCGTTCCGTGATCAAATGAAGTGGAGTAAAATATTTAGATTTTGATTCTGTATTAATTTGAAAATAATAAAAAAATTAAAGGGCTAATCATTTTACCAAATTACCCTTCTCTCTCTCTCATTCATATATATATTATCTTGAGGAATTATGATCCAAAAAATAGATTAGGATTCAAACATAAAAGCGACCATGAAGAACAGACACCCTAGCAAGAGAGTGGGCACTCCTATTCTCCAAACCCCTAACCCAACAAATATAAATATTGTGCCTAAGTCTTTAAATTCTCTTTTTCTTAATATATATAAACTTATTAGTCTTTTTATTTTATTTTCAAAATAAATTTATTCCTTTAAAACATTGTGGCCATTCTCTTTACATAAATGTCATTATAAATGATTTTTTTTATCAATTAAAAAAAAAAAACTTTTGCTCTCTTTATTTTATTGTCATCGAACTAAAATAGATACTTAAAACTCATAAAAAAAACAATTGATGGTGAATTTCAATCATATAGAAACTGATTTAGTGACAAATTACAGTGATTCAATTCATTTGGAGTTCTCTGCTTAGTTTTCTTCCATGATTTGAACTCGTGATCAATAAATCACTAAACGGTGTAATAACCACTAGGTTAGAACCCATAATTAATTTATATGGAATTAGTTTCACTTCATTTAGCCCTAATTCACTGAAAAACTCTAAAAGACCGTTCATCGTAAGAAGATTTCCGTGGGTTTGGGGATCCAATCTTTAAGCTGTGATTCAGGCTCCTTTTGGCCACCAATTGCGACTATTCTTCTACTGTTAAAGTTGGCAGAGAGAAAGCTTTTGGTTGGTGGGTAGGTTATGACTATATGACCGGCAATAATGGTGGTTGGTCCTGCAATGACAGTGGGAAAGGGGTGCAGCGGATTGTTCATTTGTTTACATATGAGGAAGAAAGTACTGAATAAAATATGACCTATTTTGCAATTTAAAATGCATAATTGCCTATTTCATAAAAATAAATGTCTAGTAGTTCTATTTTTAGAAATTACTTTGGCTCGATTTATATTATTGTTATTAATTAACTATATATTGGAAATAATAAATTTATATAAAAATAATAAATTTTTGTTTGATTAAAATATAACTTTACTTTAATATTTATCTTTTTTATCTCATTTTTTAAAAAAAAAAATCTTAACAGATTTGGTACATCATAAAAGCGTGGGTTGGTGAATCTAGTTTCTTTTACCGTTGCAAGTGTTAACTCATAGTGATGTTATAGGATTAACCAGGAACTGAATTGATTAATCGGTTAGTTACGATTTCAATTCTATTTGATTTATTTATTAACCGTTTGCCTTAAATTCAATTTATAAGTTTAGACATAAAAATAGAATTCTTTCTTTTATTTAACCTTTCAAATTAAAGAATGTGAGATTTGAAAATATTGTCTAATTATATATATATATATATATATATATATATATATATATATATATATA
>CANUEY010632640.1:0-13143 GCA_948099555.1 Croton setiger
GCATGATGGTCATAAGATATTGTGTGTATGCAGGTTTAAGATTCCAGAAAAATCAACGCCAAAGGATACAGCATATCAACTGATAAATGATGAGCTAATTGTTAGATGGGAATCCAAGGCTAAATTTGGCTTCCTTTGTAACATGAGCGTGATCATCTCATCATTAACAAGAAATATGTTGATATGGATGAGTATCCTGTTACCACTGAGCTCCAGGTTTTTATTTCTATTTTACTTTAGTTTTATTCAACATTATAGTACAGTTTTTGCAATAAATTTGTATGAGAATCCATTTTATTTGCAAATGGTCTTATTAAGAATGGAAACCCAATGAATTTTTATTTGTTTGTTTGTGGGGTTGCAGAATTGGTGTGTGAATTGTTTGTGGGGTTGCAGAATTGGTGTGTGAATGTGATAGCTCAACTGTTCCATGCTCCTTGTCAAGGACTTAAGCGGTGCGTCACATCCTGGTGGGGAAGATGAAACTGCAGCTGGCGGGGGAACTGTGGGATCATCAGAGGCAATAATGCTTTCAGGATTAGCTTTTAAGAGGAAGTGGTAGAACAAGAGCTAATGTGCAGGTCAGCTCTAAATTTTCTTGTTCTTAGTTTCTTTTCCAAGTTTTACAAGTTCAAGTTTTGTTGTTTGATGAATTGTAATTCTGTAATTATTCGTCAAATTGATTACATATATCTGGATTTCAGTACATGTCACTGGCTGGAGTCAAACATTAGCCTAATATAGTATATATATTCTAATGGCAACCCAGTAGTAAATAATAGGTGAAATACCAAAGAAGAATAAAAAACAAAAGGACATTGCCTATTTTACTATTATAATCAATTTGTTAATTTTATCCTATAATACTATCGATTATATTGCACAGGCCTGCTAGGGGAAGTTGGCAAGGTATTTTGAAGTTGAACTTAAGGAAGTGAGGTCATGTAATGTGGACCCCGTAAAAACTGTGGAGATGGTGGACGAGAATAGAATTTGTGTTGCAGCCGTACAGGGGTGTTTGAAGATGTCAAATTTCTTGATGATCTTCTTACCAAAAAGAATGCTGAGACTGGATGGGATACTCCAATTCATGCTGATGCTGCCAGTAGAGGTTTTATTACTCGATTTCTGTACCCAGATCTGAATGGGATTTTTCGCTTGCCACTTGTGCAGAGCATTAATGTCAGTGTTCACAAATGGCCTTGTTTATGCTGGTGTTGGTTGACCAATGATGCAATGTTTTGTTGAGGAAACAAATTCATCTCAATATTGTTTTATTTTCTTGCCCAGTTGAATATAGTATGCATCATTGCTCAGCAACAATCCCTCATCTATAGTAGATCCATATAAATAGCTTGTAAAAGATAAACTTGAAGATCATGCTTGGTTTAATTCAATAGTATCGACATATCTACATAACAAATTCATCTCAATTCCCAAATGCTTTAATTTTTCATAAGATGGTTGGACAATGCTAGAGAGAAACTTGAAGATCATGTTTGTTTTAACATTCATGATTGTAAGAGTTTACAAAAAAAAAAAAAAAATGAAGTTTTTAAACCCAAAAATAAAAAAACTCAAACTATGGTTCACATCTCTGAATAACAATTTTACACTACAAATTTACAGCTTCGGCCGTCAATTATCCAATATTGATTAGTAATTCTGTTTTAGACCCGTCAACAAATACTCCAATGCGGTCACCAAAGTAAACATTTTGAGGCTTAGGAATTTGTTCACTTAAAGAAGAGAATAGAATAGCTGTCTGTAACACGGGCAGCCTAAGCCTGGAAAGTAACTCCATAGAATTCCTAGAACCAAGCTCTATTGCCCTCGCTGGAGGTAAGAAGGCAAACTCCTTTAAACACAAAATATTTCACTTGATGAGTTTCATCCAATAAATCATTATCTCAGCATTTAACACAACTAGTGTTTGAATGTCACTCAGGATCCGTTTTTATGAGTCTGCTATTGTCTTCTCCAAGAATACTCCGTATACAATCAAAATGGAGCTTGTTGGAAGGATGAACATAACAGTAGTTGACAATCTTGACAAATATTTGGGTTTTCCTTCTACCATTCAGAAATCAAAGCGAAGTACATTCCAATTCATCAAAGGATCAAAGCAAGACTTAATGGTTGGAAAGAGAAATTTCTTTCTTATGCTAATAAGGAAATTTTGATGAAGGCAGTTATTTCCTCCATTTCTTTATTCACCTTTCCTTGTTTTAAGATGTCGCAAGCTTTAGCTCAAGAGATAAATTCCATGGTTAGACAATTTTGGTAGGAAAATGAAAGGAAGATGTGTTGAATTGCATGAAACAAAAAATTTGTCAACACCATCGTGGGCTGGAAAAGTATTATGAAACGAGGGCTTAGATGGGTTATTAAACGTGGAAGGTATATAAGCTGCTTTGACGATGTATGGACGCCACAAGTTCCTTTTGCCCAGTAGATTTCTGTGATGGAAGAGATACTGACTTATATTGTGTCTCTCAACTTATTACTAATGAGCCAATAGGATAGGATCGAGAAAAGGTGTTAAAAATTTTACTTCAATGGATGCTATGACATTTTTAAAAATCCTATTTGCTGGTAGAGCTCAAGATAATTATTTGGTGTGGCATTTCACAAAGGATGGACAATACTCGGTTAAATCGGGTTTACATCCAAACACACAACATTCAATTAGGTTTGCAGAGACCTTTTCGTGGTTAGAAATATGGAAACTGAATGTCCCAAGAAAATTACAAGTTGTTTGAATATTGGAGGAATGGTTTATCAATGGGTGTTAATTGGGTAAGAACAATTCAAGGTATATTAGATTCCTCAGGGCTGTGAAAACGAAGAACATCTATTGTTCAACTGTCCTATTGCCAAGGCAGTTTGATTTTTGTCTCCATTGGAATTGCGGGTGGATGCCATTACAGGTAACTCGACGAGAGGAAATGGGTGAAGCTTATGAAGCTACTACAGTAGCACAAACTAGACCCTGAACAAGATACTCTTGCTATTTTTATTATGTGGCATTTGTGGAAAGCAAGAAACAAATTTTTTTTTAATAATCGTAATCAAACTGCTTCTGATATATTGAACTCAGCTTTAGAAGATTGGCAGGAATATAATGAAGCACAGGAGAATATTGTGGTCAATGATTTGTTGCAGCAATTTTCTCAGAAAAAGATAAATTGGGGGCTATAGTAGTTGTTGTGGTGGTGAATGAGAGTAAGCATTTAATATTCTTTTTTCTTGGAGGCATTAGAAGGCACCGGAGCTTATTCAGGAAAAGCACAATTGCAAAATATTGGCTGAGATATTAAATGGAAAGAGCTCAATATATTAACAATTTTATGAGTTTATTCAGGACGTCAAACACCTTTACTTAAGTCTATCATATCAGATACAAGATGTTATTAACAACCTATATTATTTGAACTGTGTAATATTTTTTAATTAATGAAAATATATATATTAGTTAAAATAAAGTTGAGTTTTTTCATTATTATTTGTTTTCAAGAACAACTCTCTTACTATTAATATCATTATAATTAATTAAATTTTTAATTTGTAAAAATAAAAAGAATTCATTCTCATATTTGAGACATATATCATTTCTGATTGTAAATAATATTAATATTATTTTAATTTATGTTTATAATTTATGTCATTAAAGTTAATAAAAATTTTTAAAATATGAATGTTCCCATCTTTCGTTCGTATTTTTATATATCTTATTTATATTTTAAAACAAATATATTTTATGATGTTGTTATGGACTAAAACCACATAATAAATTAAATGAATTTGTATTGTTATTGCATTTCTACATGGCAGGTTTTTTTTCGTTAAATTTTATTTATTTATTTTTTTGTTAAATTCAAGTTGTTAACTGCAACACTAACCTCAACCATAATAATACAAAATCCATATCTTTTGCCAACTCATTACAGCAATGTTATGCACTGTACAAACAAGGAAAAATTATATATCAATTCATGTTTCTTGAAGACATTCTTTGGTATTATACGATATGGATTTTTTTAGTTATATTAATCTAAATTTGTATTTTAGCGTTTTATTTTTTTCCTTTTCACTGAAATATCCCACACTTTATTAAAAAATTTTGATATTAATTTTTCAAAATTTATATGTTAAATATATTAATGAGAAATCAAATTGGTTTACCTTTCAAAAATAAATCAACAATGGTTTCATTATTAAATAGAATTTTGATAAATTTAGTAGCTGAGAATATAAACTTAAAATTGATTTTGAGAAAAACTAGAAAAATAAATACTCACATAATACAAGAAAAAATATTTTAAGTTATCCAATTATCGAAAATGACCCCGATTATTACTAGTTGAGAGACCTAATGAAATGAAGACGATTGATATCTTTTTTTTTAACAGATGAACAACAAAAGTAATTGAAATCCCAATAAAAGCTCGAAGATAATGAATTCTCAGGAGTTTTATTGTGACTATTGGTGAAATAGGCGATGAATGTGTCGTGTCGTTATAATCGTCGAATGATGTGATTTCATATGGTTGGGAAGAACACATGATTCCAACAGTAGCGACTACAATTCATCACCATTCATTTTCTTATCATAAACTCTATCTTTCCTTCTATTTTTCCAAATCTCTAATCAATAAAATAACTGATTTGAAAGTTAAAAAGCTCTGATTTTGGACAATAAAGGTTAGTAGTAGACAAATTACACGAGGAAGACATGGATATTGGCTAAATCATAAATTTACACTAGAACTTTCATGGTTTTCTCGAATGGAACCTCCAACTTGCGTGCGCACAAATTAACACTCAGCCTCAACCTCTCCCAAATTAGTGTGTGATATACACGAACTATTTGGAAAAAAAAACTGTAATTTTAAAGCTCATTTAAACTGGTTCTTTAAAAATAAGGACCAAAATGAAAATTTTCATCATCTTCCTCATCTCAAAGTCTCATCATTCTTTTCCTCACTTTTTCTTTCTTTCCCTTATTTCCTTGGCTTTTCTTTTGTGATTCCTACAATGAAAAAAAAAAGACAAAATCATTCCTATTTTTTCTTAAATTTTTCTTAACAAAGTTATTTCAATTTCCTATCAACTTTTGCAACTCTTCAAAATTAAACTAATAGAATCATTTCCATCAACATCAGTTACGCACTAAAGCAGATATTGTGCACAATCAATTACAATTCTTATTTCTGAAACTAAATCCCCAAAGAAAACTAAATTCAAAATTGCAAAAGTCCCCTCAAACAATCTCGTTTCCCCTCTAAAACAAAACCAGAAAATGAAGATGAAGCACTCTAATTTCACAGGAACAATTTCACCGTAAGAGACATTCATCGGTTAGCTTGAAATTGTTGTTGTGATTTCATGTCAGAAACAACCGTCGAAGAAAATCTAACCCCTTACTTCAGGTTATGGCTTAGCTTGATCGGAGAAATCAATCGGTTATGGTTAGCTTGATCAAAGATTGAAGCCCTTGTTTTTTTTTTTTTTTTTGAAGAACTATATGTACTAATTTCATGGAATATTGAGATTGTTTGTGATGGGTCCTAGTCAAAGTTTAAGAGATAAATTGGAAATAATAATTGATTGATGATTTTCAACAGTAGCAGATACAAGAGCTTAAATAAGAATAGAACTTAACAACCAAGTCCTATGCTTAAGCCACTAATGACTACTATTCCCGCAAAATATAACAGGTTTGTTAAGATAGTGGATTGACTTATTCAAAAAGATAAAAACAATAAAATCTTTATGCAGAAATTTATTCAACAGCAATAGAAAATATTCAGCAGCAGCAATAATCATTCCAAGTACTTCTTATTTGGAATTGACACCCTTTTTGACCTTCGTGGCTTATCAATACACCTCTTTCATAAGAACCTTGTCCTAAAGGTTTAAAGTAGAAAATTTGTCAAACAATTCAGCAGTATTTTCCTAGGTAGCATCATCAGCAAGTATGTTTTTCCAGCGAACAAGACTTTCCTCCACAAGTCGTGATCCCTGCTTAACCCAGCGAGTGTCCAGTATCCCCTTTGGTTCTAAAATAACACCACCATCATCATTGAAGAAGGCCAATTTAGAAGTCACTGGTACAACATCACCAACATGTTTTTTAAGTAATGAAACATGGAAAACTAGATGGACTTTTGAACCTTCAGGCAACTGTAATCGAAAAGCAAGATGACCAAGCTTTTCCAAAATTTGAAAAGGGCCAAAATAACGATTTGCTAGTTTTTGATGAACCCTCTTGAAAACTGAATGTTGGCGGTACGGTTGTAATTTCAAGTAAACCCAATCACCTACGTGAAACACAACATCCTTCCATTTTGCATCAGCAGATTGCTTCATTTGGTTAACTGAACGGGAAAGAGTGGCTTTGAGCTGCTGTAAAATCTCATCTCGAGTAGCCAAAGCACGATCTTGCTTCATGCACTGAAGACATACCCACCTCATATCGAGGAACGGTTGGTGGAAGCCTGCCATATAATGCAAAGAAAGGGGTCATGCCAATGGAAACATGGACGGAAGTGTTATACTAAAATTCTGCCTAGGGTAGAAAGAGTTCCATTTTCGAGGTTGTTGGGATGCAAAACAGCGGAGATATTGTTCCATACATTTATTAATAACTTTTGATTGACCATTTGTTTCGGGATGATATGAAGAGCTCATGTTTAACTTGGTGCCCGATAACCTGAAGAACTCGCGCTAAAAATGGCTCACAAAAATTGGATCCCGATCACTAATTATTGATCGTGGCATGCCATGCAACTTAACAACACCTTTAACAAACTTTTCAGCGATAATTTTGGCAGTAAAAGGATGTGTCAAAGCCAAAAAATATGCATATTTGCTTAAACGATCGACCACCAGCAGAATTGAGTTTTTGGCATTAGAAAATGGAAGTCCTTCAATGAAATCCATTGTTATGTCATCCCAAACTTGGTGCGGAATTGGCAATGGCTGTAGAAGGCCTGCTCGAGAAGATGTTGATGCTTTATTCTTTTGGCAAACAGTATAAGAAGCAACATAGTCACGAACTGATTTAAACAAGGAAGGCCGATAGAATTGTTCAGTGATTCGTCATGTTCGCAGAACGCCAGAATGTTCTCCACTTAGCGAATCATGAAATTCTTGTAAGAACTGAGTAATTAAATCAGAATCAGGTGGAAGAATAACATGATTCTTGTAAAGAATCAAACCAACCCGCCATAAATATGGTTTTCCTAGGTTGTCGGTAGCCAGTTTGCCAATACAAATTATGTAAGGATGTGCGGTAGCTTCTGCCCACAAAGTATTCGACAATGATATCTGTGGACTGAAAAGAGTATAGAGACTAGGACTTCCCCCAATTCTGGATAAAGCATCCGCCGCAATATTTTCCTTTCTCAGTTTATAAGGGATCTCATAATCATAACCCAACAACTTAGAGACCAATTTTTGTTGTTCAGGAGTAACAATCTGCTACTCTAACAAGTACTTGAGACTCCTTTGATCAGTTTGAATTAGGAACCTCCTTCCTAATAAATATGGCCGCCATGTACGAATTGCCTGAACAATCGCAAACATCTCTTTAGCATAGGTGGACCAGGATTACTTTGAAACACCTAAGGATTTGCTCATGAAGGCGATGGATTTATTTTGTTGAGAGAGGATAGTCTCAATGCCTTCATTTGAAGCATCTGTGGTGATGAAAAAATCTTTATTAAAATTTGGTATAACCAGTGTTGGTGTAAAAGAAATAGCATGCTTCAAATTTATAAAGGACATGTCTGCTTCTTCTGTCCAAGCAAATCTGCCCTTTTTTAACAAATTTGTCAATGGCCGAGCAATCAAGCAATAATTCCGCACAAACTTCCTGTAATAACCTGTGAGGCCTAAAAATCCACATAAATCAGAAACATTAGTAGGTTTTGGCCAATCAAACATTGCTCGAATTTTTCCCTGATCCACACAAACACCATCATAAGAAACAATATGCCCCAAGTACTCAATTTGTTGCTGCCCAAATGCACATTTATTGAGCTTGATAAAAAATTTATGGTGCCGGAATATTTCAAAAGCCATTTTTACATGTTCAAGATGCATGTTCCAATTAGGGCTATAAATCAAGACATCATCAAAAAACACTAGCACAAATTTGTGTAAATATGGGCGAAATATAGAATTCATGATAGCCTGAAAAGTGGAGGGTGCATTACATAAACCGAAGGTCATTACCAAGTATTCATAATGAATGTTATGGGTGGGAAAGGCTGTTTTATGAACATCATTTGGATGGACTCGTACTTGGTGGAAACCAGACCGAAGGTCAAGCTTGGTAAAGAATGCAGCCCCATGGAGTTCATTTAACATGTCATCGACAATTGGAATGGGAAATCTGTCTTTAACAGTGACAATATTTAAAGCCTTATAATCTGTACAAAATCGCCAAGATCCGTCTTTTTTCTTAACTAACAAAACAGGTGAAGAAAAAGGACTTGTGCTAGTCCGGATTAGCCCCAATTTTAACATGTCATGAACTTGTGTTTCAATTTCGGCTTTTTAAAAATATGCATACCTGTATGGACAAAAATTGATTGGAACTGTCCTCTCCTTCAAGTTGATACAATGGTTAATTTCCCTTTCTGGCGGCAGCTCCGTTGGAAATTGGTAAATGTCAGCAAACTGATGGAGCAATTGTTGTATATCAGGATGAAGTCCTCTGGAAGCAATTCATGTTCAGTTTGAAAGCAGATTGCAAACATAGTCTTTACATGTCTCAACTCATTCGTCATTTCCTTAAAGGAATTTTTTTGAATAGGTTGACTATTGATTCCTCTAAGAAATTGTAGTTGGCCATCCCATCGGAACTCCATAGTCAAATGCTTCCAATTACAGTTTACATTCCCTAATTTTTCAAGCCATTGAATCCCTAATACCATATCCAAACCTATTATAGGCAAAGAGTACAATATAACAGTAAAGGATATACCTTGTACTAGGATAGACATATTCTCAAATTTTCCACAGCATTGCAGGTATCCACCATTAGCGACCTTCACCTTATTCGACTTTATTGGTGTTGTTAGTAATTTAAGGATTTCTGCAAGCTTTTCATTAATAAAATTGTGAGTGGAGCCACTATCAATGATGACTGTCATCTCTGTTGAACCAATTTTTACTAAGAATCTCATGGTTGTAGCTTGAGACCACCCTATAAGAGCATGGAGGGAGATTTTTGGTTCGTCGTCATCTTCATCATCTCCATCCTTATCGCCGCCATCTAAGAGAAGCAATTGGGGTTTAACACATCTATTTCCAGGAGTGAATTTTGCATCACAATTGAAACAAAGCGTAGCAGCTCTTCATTTTTGCATTTCCTCCTACGAAAGATGTTTTACTGGGGTTGTTGCCTTCTACTTTGTGGGTGACAGCAAGTTTGATTGACCGTATGGGCGAGCAACCTTTTTCTGCCTCTACACTTGTTCATCGCTCATTCGAGCATAGTTAATGGCTTCCTTTAACGTCTTGGGTCTGAAGATCCTTATGCTATATGATATTTCTGTGTTAAGGCCACCCATAAACGTTCCCGCCAAAGCCTTTTGTGTCCATCCGTGCACCTTGTTCCCCAATCTCTCAAATTTACGTTAATAGTCTTTCAGGGGTCCAGTTTGTCGTATTTTTGATAGGGATTCATCAAAGTCTTCGCAGTCTGTAGGACCAAAGCGAGACCATAACTCATCAACAATACTTTCCCATGAAATTTCCTTGCCTTCTTCTTCATAAGTTCGACGTAGCCACCTCCACAATTGATTAACTTCTCCTTGGAGATGATAAAAAGCCAAATAGACCTTTTCTGAAGGTAAAGTTTTCTGATAATCAAAGAATTGGTCTATTTTGGTCATCCATTTCGTCGGGTCGTCTCCAGAATATTTAGAAATTCAATTTTAGCGAGTTTGGAAGCAAAAGTAGACTTTCCTCCCTTTCTTGAATCTTCATTGTTGGAACGGTTTTGGCTGCGATTAGGGTTGCAAACGAGCAGAGCCGCGCCGAGTATTGTGCTACTCGAGCTCGGCTTGTTTAAAATTTCACGAGCTCGAGCTGGAGTCGAGCTTGTGTTAAATTCCACGAGCTCGAGCTCGAGTTAAATTTCACGAGCTCGAGCTCGGCTGGTTTTGAAACTTGAGAGCTTGACTTGTTTTAAGCTCGTGAGCTTGGCTATTTTATGTTGCTGTTCGAGCTCGAGCTTGATCTCGCAAATAAGCTTGAATTCGAGCTCATCTCGAGTTTGAGTTTTAGCTCACAAATAAGCTTGAACTCGTTTCCTGCTGTTATTCGAGTTTGTGTTCGAACTCATTAAGAGTTAGTCAAAAATCAAAAAAATTCATTTTTAATGTCGTTTCAGTGAGAAAATGAAAATAGCAGTTTCAGTGAAAGATAAATGAAATAGCAAAAAATGAAGTGAAGAGGCGGGTGGTTTGGCTGAAGCATATTTTTTGATTTGGTACCAAAATTAATGGTTTTGATAGGCTCGCGAGCTTATTTAACGAGCAGCTCGCGAGCCGATTAAATGAGCTACTCGCGAGCTTTTTTAAACGAGCTGTTCGCGAGCCGGCTCGCGAGCCTAACTGCTCGTTTATTAAACGAGCCTAAATTTTCGGCTTAAGCTCGGCTCGTTTATTATCGATCCGAGCCTCGAGTCGAGCTTTTATCGAGCGAACACCGAGCTGCTCGCGGACGGCTCGGCTCGTTTGCAGCCCTAGCTGTGATCTCTAACGCTACTGGGTCCATCTCTAATATTGGAAAGAGACAACTCATAAAACTTTGTGATTGCAGTTTCAATTTGTTGTAATTTGTCACCAATTCCTCATTCCATGCTACTAACAGTGTCTTGAAGCTGGCCAACTGTAGCTTCCAAATTTTCAATACGCTCTTTATTTGATGCCATTAAGGAGAGAAGTGAAAGGATTAGAATAGAGAAAAGAAAATAAGAAGCTCCGATACCAACTGGTAGGTCCCAGTCAAAGCTTAAGAGATAAATTGGAAATAAGAATAATTTTGATTAATGATTTTCAACTGTAGCAGATATAAGAGTTTAAATAAGAATAGAACTTAACAACCAAGTCCTATGTTTAAGCCACTAATGGCTACTATTCCCACAAAATAGCAAAATCTAACAAGTCCGTCAAGATAGTGGACTGACTTATTCAAAACAATAAAAACAATAAAATCTTTATGCAAAAATTTTTTCAGCAGCAATAGAAAATATTCAGCAGCAGTAACAATCATTCCAAATACTTCTTATTTAGAATTGAAACCCTCTTTGACCTTCGTGGCTTATCAGTTTGTTTATTGTTGTTTTTACAAAATCTTTTTTGCTTCATATAATTGGTTTTGCCATGGATTTTGCTGGAGTGAAACAAAATTATGATTTCGATTAGCAATAGCATGCTTAAGGTTTAGACACGATTGATTTGAGAAATTAATTGTCTAAGTTAAGTCTAATCTACGTTTCTGATCAGGAAGAAGATGAAAATTTTCATTTTGGTCATTGCTTTTGAAGGACAAATTCAAATGGGTCTGAAAATTACAATTTTAATTCCCAAATGGTATATATATTGCACTAATTTGAGAGAGGTTGAGTGTTTGTTTGCTGAAAGATATAATACTTTGAGAGTTAATTTGTATACATACAAAGTTAGAGATTTCATTGGAAAAAATTATAAAAGTTTAAATGTGAATTTATGACTTGGGCTCATAGATATTTGACAATTCCATAAAGACGCTCATCAAGTAATTTATGCTGGCACAGTGCTCGTTAGCATTAACAATCAAATAGTATCACATTTAAAAAAAGTTCAAAAGAGCCAACAAATTATTCGTACAGATTAAGAATTCAAAAATGTTCTCGAGTACAAAAAGATGTATTTGGTCAAAGAAAAATAAGACCATAAAAAATAAAAATAATGATGTAAAAAACAGTTATGTCAGTTTTTACATAAAAAAGCAAAGGAGGTTGTGTTTAGAAGGAAGTAACGCTCTTGGTACAATGTTTTTGCCAGCACCTGACCGTTAACCTAACTTCAATCTAATTTCCTAACCAAGCTGAAAAAGCTAAAAAAGAAACCGCCAACGAAACGTTTTTAACATCGTTTCTATTTTAATTTTTCCGAGTAGGTGCTGTCGTGGGTGAGGTCCAACAATCCCCTCTTTGTCCGCCTCTTTTGACTCAGTCCTCTCTTTCTTCACTGAAGCTTCCATTTTTAATTCTTTTCAAGCTTTTGCAACCCAAAAAGAAAATATTGTTATATTTGTAATTTTTTTTAAAAAACAGGAATTAATACACCAAAAATCATACCCACGATCAAGTGTTTATGATTTTCCTCTAAATTTAGCGGATCTGCTGCTAAATTTAGAGGGTGAGGAGTTAATTAGGGTTTTTGTACATAGTCTTACTGAATCTGTAACTTTCTTCCAAGATGATGATCTCTAGAGGATTGTTTGGGTGGTCCCCGCCGCATATACAGCCGTTGACGCCTGTTTCGGAGGTCTCTGAGCCACCAGAATCTCCGTCGCCATATCTTGACACCAGCGCTGAGGCCGCTGCGGCAGCTGCTGCCGCTGCGCAGGCTGAGGCGGAGGAGGAGATGGAGGAGGCCGAAGAGATGGAGCCGCCTCCTGCTGCTGTTCCGTTCTCGCGGTTGTTTGCCTGTGCTGACCGGCTTGATTGGTTACTTATGATCATTGGCTCTATTGCTGCTGCTGCGCATGGCACTGCTCTCGTTATTTACTTGCACTACTTCGCGAAGATTGTGGAGGTTATGAGTATTGGTCCTGAGGAGCGATTCGAAAGGTTCAAAGATGTGAGTAGAATGGATATTTCAATTTTTGAATCTTTTTTATCCTTGCCAAATTTAGACTAGTAGTATGGATATTTCATCTGGTGGGAGGATATTGTTTTGGTTAGACAGAGAAATTGTATATTATGCCTTGTAAATTGGAGAGAGTTCAGCATCATACTGTATGTTGCTGTTAGTTATTGGGGGGGGGGGGGGGGGGGGGGGTGGTTTGAAAAAACAAAATAAAAAAAAAAAAAAATTAAATTTTTTAATTTTGAATATTTTATATAATTGTTTTTTT
>CANUEY010632651.1:0-50544 GCA_948099555.1 Croton setiger
AAATTAGGCTGGTAGGGCTAAATCACAATTTATATAAGTTTTTAGGTTAAAAATATAAGCATATATAAATTCAGGGGCCAATCTGTAATTAAAAATATTTGCAAAATTGCCCAAAAGGACCTAAATGCAACACGGCAGAAAGTTCTGGGATTAAAACAGAAATGTACCAAACTGCAGGTGTTAGGCGCGCAAAAAGGCCCTAAACGCAGGGCTGTCACGCGTTTTGGTCGAGAATCACTTAACCAAAACGCGGCCGGTTGCAGCCGTTTTGGACGCGCTCCCGAGGGTCAAAACGCAGAACCCTCGTGCTTTTTGACTCTCTTCAACCTCCAGCCAACACTATTCAGCCCGAAATCCTGCTCCTCAACCCAACTTCCAGGCAACCGTACGTCCTCCTCCGGCCACCTCCAGACAAGCTAAGACTACTAATCTCTTCCCTGCACACCCTCTATCATTTCATCGGAGCCAAATTTTCAATGGATGTCTGGATCGAAAGATATGGTGGCCTAAAGTTGGCCCCCACACTGATTTTTACCCAGATCCAGTTTTTGCCTATTTTCCTCCCAACTTCCGACGATCGTTACGTTCACCTCCGGCCGTTTTCCGGTGAACTAAGGCTATGATTCTTTTCTCCTACACTTTCTCTACAAGGCCATCGGAGCCAAACTCTCCCATGCACTCTCAAATTGAAAATAAACGGCCTCAAAGTCCCTATCCCGAAACTGCCATTAAAACCAGATTTCAACCCTTTTTTCGTTTTTCACTTCTTCTTCTCAAACCAACCTAACCCTTCACCATTCCTCTCTTTAAATCAACTGAAATACATCCCATAAACACAATGAACACTCTAAATGGAAGCATTTCTCATGAATCCCCTCTCTCTCTCTTTCCCTTTCTTTCTCTTTCTCTCTCATTTTTCTCTCGTTTATCCCCTTTCTCTTTCTTCTTTCTTTTGATCCAGCAGCCTACCTCACACTTTCTAACCCCTCAATTACAGCCACACAACACAAAATCATCCACTCTCCATTTACTATTCACACAAATATCTACTTTAAACGAATATATATTATAAACCTATATTTAAACAATAATCCTATTTTTCTCATTTTCACTTTCTCTATCTCACATTTCTCCAATTTCACCTACCAAACCAAATCAGCAACGGCTACAATTTTGTTTTCGGCGTTAAAATAAATTGTAAAACATGTGTATAGATTTTCGTAAAAATCGGAAACCGAAAATTTTTCGCGGTTCGGTCGGTGCCCTAAACCGAACCGAAACCTCGACAATTTTTGCGGAACCGAAACCGCACGACGTCGTCATATAATTTTGGTCCTAAAACCCCTTAAATCACATATGAAAACACATAAAATCACATTAAATTCATTTTCTTTAAAATATAGCGCGTTTTCGATATTTTTCGATTGCGTGAGCCAAAAATCCTAATTGGCTCCGTTTATGTCTTTCGACGATAAACGAACTTAAAACCACTATTGTTTAACATTTTTATCTCATTTATAATCATTTCTCAATTCAATTATTTCATGTAAATGTCATATAACATGTCATACTCTAATGTATTTAAATAAAAATGCAAGAAATGCGTGAAATGACGTCAAAATGACGTATGCTTTTGGTCAAGGGTGTCACATAATCTTTCTGAGTTCATTTTATCTAAGAATAAAGCTTTATTTTTCTTTATTTAGCAATCGGACCCCTAAATTAATTGGAAATAAATTAATCACGGCAATTATAATAATCATAATCAATTATTAGAAAATAAAGCATCAACCTTCCATCTCAAAGTAAGGAGTAAAAGTAAAATAAATTGGATGCAATTGAAAAATCTTTTGAGAAGCATTAGTATTTCATGTTTTGATAGATTGTGGTATAGTGTAATTGTGATCAAATTTTTTATTAGGATTGTGTATGATATTTTATGAATCCAATATGAAATCGAGAATTATACCGAAATCGGAATTGAAATTTAAAAAAATTTGAAAATTTGGATCAAAACTGAAAGTGCAAATAATATTTTTCAGTTTCAATTCCAAGTCATCTAATTAAACTAAACCGGAACCGGAATCATAAAACTGGTTTTGAAATAAAACCAACTTAAGACTAAGACTAAAATATCACACCGTAATTTCCTTCCTCCACAATTTCACAATCTGAAACTAAACTGAGAATTAAAACCTAAACACCAGTCCGTAACTGCTTCTGCTTCATCTTCAACCTTCTGTCCCGTCGCCGCCATCATCAGACCGCCGAATCTTCTTCTATCAACAGGTAAGCTTCTTCTTCTCGTGTTTTTTTTTTTTTTTTTCTTTCCTGGGGAAAATAGTGTTTGCAAACGATCTGAGGGCTTCGAAGGTAATCTCTAATTCTCCCTTCTCGCTTTCAGTAATCTGATCTTGGGTGGTGATTTCATTTTGTTCCTGATTTTGATATTAGAATTGATGATTTGGTGATGCTGTTGCGTTATGAGTTTATATGAATCGATTTTTTATTCTCTAAATCCTCTGTTTTCCGAAAATGCCAAAATGTGACTTTCTTGTTCTGTTTTGGGACTCAAACTCTCACGACTGTTTGTTCCATTCCCTGAACTTTGATTTTCGAAACCTCATTTGATATATTCCTTGTTTTGTTCGGGTAAAGCTCAAAATATGATTCGTTAAACCATCAAAACCAGCTCACGTTTCTGCGTTGGTTCTGTTTCTGCATTACTCGCTAATTCAGATTTCAAATTCGTTTTTGCGTCATTTTCCAGTTCAGTTTTCGTCTCAGTTAGAATCACTGTATTTTCGGTAATCTTAAAACAACTGGTGATGCTTTTTGAGATTAGCTGGAGTTGTTGAACATGGAATGTTTCTTGATATGGCAACTACTGTTATTGTTGCTGGTGAACTTGGAATCATCATCAAGAACAAGAACAAAGAGATTGAGATGGAAACTAGTATTTAACAGAAACAGAACAAGAAAAAGAATGTTTTTGTTTTTGGTTTTTTAGGTGATTACAACTGAAATTTGGGAACAGTATTATTGACAACAATTGTGGAGAGAGATTATCTCCATTTAGTTTTGGTTTAAAACTTATAGGGTGGAAAATCTGCAGGTTTGCAGATTTTTGGATAAATGAAATATAAGCAGTTTAACAATTAAGCTTAAATTGTTTAAGCTGCAATCTTATTTTCTGTTTAATATACAAATTCTCTGTCTCTCTCTGTTTTTTTTTGGAGGCTAATTCTGTTTGCTTGATTCATTAATTTTGGCTTGTTTTGAATTATGAGAGTTATGTCAAGAAGGGGTGACTGTCAAATTTAACCCAAATTGAGTGATTCTAATTTTATATTTAAAGAAGACATATAAAACAATCATACTATATAAACTTATATCATTTGGTGTCTTTAATAAAATTTTAATACATATGTAAGAATTTACTGCTGCAGGGGCAGCTTTACTACCCTGTAATGTTTCTCAATTTTCTCTCAAACTCCATGTCCAAAAATTATGAAAATTTCCAGATTTATAGTAGACATGCTAGGGATCAAATTTCATGTTTTATATTTCGCCTAATTCCATTGCTAAGTTTGTCGTATTTGCACTGCAAACTCAGACAATGAATCTGCCACAGAAACAGAGGCAGCTTTACAGTTTTGGAGAAACCATCACTTTTCCCTTAATCCGTAGATCCAAACATTATGAAATTCTCCAAATATATATTAAACATGCTAAGGATTAACATTCCTTTTTGGTGTTTTGCTTAATTCCCTCATTATGTTAATCATTTTTGTACCGCAAATTGAGACGGTGGGTCTGCCCAGAAAGCCACCCCTTCTTAACATAACTCTTAATATTTCAGATTTTTTATATCCTTTTCTCATGTTTGCAGTCTTATTTTCTGTTTAATATACAAATATCTATTTGTATTTCGCTTCTTGATTCCATTTCGAAATAGAATGCTAGCTGTACATCTTGTTTCTTTGCTGAATGAAGAATTGTTGTTTGCAATCTTATTCTCTGTTTAATATACAATTTTGTTTCATTAAATAATGTTTATTTTATGGGAATTTAGTTTAAGTAAAACTGATTTGTAAGATGGCTTTCTTAAAAATAGTTTTTGTTTGGTTTAGTAAACTGATTCATTAATTTGTTTGTAAGCTTTTGGAATTTTTTTTGTTGTGGACTTTGTTGGTATGGAGCTTTTGGAACTTGTTTCTTCTTTTGTTAGGCTTAATCTGGTTTGTTGAATGTTGATGAATGATGGTTTGCGTAATTGCTTTAATCTTATATTTAATGTTCTTTTACAAGAGGGGGAAATTCATATTTGATTGATATGATATTATACGAATTATAAACTTTGGTTCTTTTCCCGGAACCGTTTCCGGTATCATCCCGTTTTTAAGTTCCAACGATTCTGGGACTGGTTTCAAAATTTTTATGTCCAGAAATTTCGGTTCTGGTTACTGGTCCTGCACACCCCTATTTTTTATAAGAAACTTACTAAAATAACAAAATTACATTGTGTTTAATGAATTCAGGTTTCAAGATTCTACCAAAACAAATGTCTCCACTAATAATGTATATCTTAATCTGAAATATGTATATATAATTCACTTTGCATATATTTCTTTATTTAATCTATTTGTCACTTATATATCTAATAATTTATAATCATCTTGCAATGTAATCTCTGACAACTCCCCCATTTAATTCTGCTGGAAACAATTTATAATCATTTTGTATGTCTCTTCAGTGGTTTGTTTCATGGTTTTTGTAATTTTATACTGTATGATTTGCTCATATGGTGGGTTTGATGGATTTACATATCATTGCAGTGACACTTCTGTGGGAATTGCACATATTTGAATTGCATTGTCATTCCAAATTCAGTGATGGGTTTTTGTCTCCTTCAAAGGCTGTGGAAGGAGGTCATGGAAATGGGATAAGTATTGTTTTACTGATTTTCTTTAATTTTTATTTGTCTTTATTTCTGTTTAATTTGCGGTTTTTTATTTTTTTATGGATGAAAAAAATGAAATGGGGTTTTCTAATTGATGATTTTATGGTTTTTTAACTGGAGAATAATGAAATAGAGTTGGTGTTGTGATTTGATTTTGTAAGAGTATTTGATTAATTCCTGAAATGGGGTTTCTAAATTGATGTTCTTTATTTGGTATCACCAGGAAAAATTACAACCTTGGCTGGATTTATACCTTTTTAAGTGATATTTATTAGAATATTGCAAGGTGAACTTACATTTTAGGTATTTGCATTCCAAACTATCATTGGCTAGAGAGAATTATATGTTTTCTTTCTTAACTTATGTCATAATAAGATGAACAGAAATATTCAACAGCTTTAATTGAAATCAGTGTTGTTAAAGGCGTTTGAGGCGCTCGCCTAGGCGCTGAGGCAAGGCGAGGCGAGGGGTCATTGCCATTTTGCCGGACAATTTTCTGAGTTAGGCGACCCACTATATGTTGTTTCATTCAATTAACTCCTTTTGCGACTTTATTGCAATAGATGCATTGGAGATCATTGGTGTTGTTTTCAACAACTTGTGTGCAATGATTCTACACCGGATTGGTTCTTCTACTATTAACCAAAGAACTGGGTTGAGTTGGGGTAAGGGTACTCATCTACATCATCAACATTCATCAACTCAACTCAAATTTGGTCAATTTAACAATTAATGACAGCCTATAAACTTGGTAACTTAACAATTCATAACAACCTAACACTAACCAAATTTGGTCAATTTATCATCAACTCATCATTACTAATTTACTATTATAAACACTTGTCAACTCATCATTCCATGCATGCATTGAATGTACAGCTGTCAAAACCTCATATAAAAAATAAAATATAAAGCAAAATCAAAACCTCAATCAAAAGCAAAAACAGTAGGAGCAGCAGCGGGGAAAGGGAATTCCTACAAAATTTTGGCAGCATAACATCTTTTATAATTGAAAGTTTAAGATGAAGTTGATTTGAGGATGAGAAAGAAAGACAAAAAAGGGAAAAGAAGCAGAAAAATGAAAGCAGAACATCAAGGAAAAAAACAGAGGGTTACAGAGCATTAAAAACCTTTAGGTTCTTCTTCTCTCTAGGGTTTTTTCTTCAAAAGAGGAGCAAGGGCTGTCTCTCTCTTTGTTTATGTTTTCACGTTTTCTGCTGCCTAAACCTTAACTAGGTTTTATTATTATTTTTTAAAACAGCCTGACCTAACAAAATTTAAGTTAATCTGCTTTTTCAAATAAGCAATCGCCTCTCTGCCTGGCGCCTAGGTGAGCGCCTTGGTCGCCTAAGTCAGAAAAGCAAGGCATCTGGCAAAAAGGCAACCTTGCCTACCCTCGCCTCAGCGCCTAGGCGAGCGCCTCAGACGCCTTTAACAACACTGGCGATATTATTGTAAACAAATGCAGATTTCCTTTATAAATTGCACTGCAATAGAATGATAATTAAATTTTACCAATTCGTTTGTTTTATTGGATGAAATTGAAAATTCTTTGGAGAAGCATTTGCATTTTGTGTTTTGATAGATTGTAGTATAGTGTAATTGTGATCAAATTTTTTATAAGAAAGTTACTAAAATAATAAAATTACATTGTATTTAATGAATTCAGGTTTCAAGATTCTACCAAAACAAATGTCTCCACTCCGAACAATGTATATCTTAATCTGAAATATGTATATATAATTCACTTTGCATATATTTATTTATTTAATCTATTTGTCACTTATATATCTAATAAATTCATAGGTAAATTAACATATAATGATATATTTTGCTGCAGCAACGTGCGGCTCTATAGCTAGTAACTGCTATTTTGCTTCCTCTCTCCATTCTCTTCTTGCCAAACGGTGAATTTTGGAAATCCTGTATGTTTTTGTTGTAATTTTCCTTCCGCCCTAACTTTCCTCTTTGTCACGTCGACTCCAAGAATATGAGCATCGAACCTTTCAACCGGTAAATGATAATAGCTTTCAGACCTCTCTTCTTTGAATTTTGCTCAATCTGAACCTAATTTGTTACTTTTTTCATTGTCTTTCTAATACAATTTGGAAATATAAAATAGGCTTGTGAAGCTTGCAGCTCGAGCATTTTACGATGACATAACAACAAAAGGGGATAATCAGCCCAAAACAGGGAGGAGCGATAATAGAGGCATCGCTGTAGTTGTGCTTGATGCTCTCACAAGGTAGGACCTTGTTTAATTTAAGTTTACTTTGCATTGTTCTCATGTGGAGGTTATTTCAATTTTCTGCTTTTATTATTAGAAGTATTCAAGTAAATATCTGGGTTTAATAGGTCGTTGAATTATGTTGGGATTGTGAGTAATTTTTGAACTTGTGATTATGATTGGGATTGGAATTGGAATTTTGGGCATGTTATTTATGCTAAATGGTCAAATCAAGTATATTTACCTTCACTATGTAGTGGTTTAGTTTTTGTGGAGAGTTTGATTATGTAAACCGTTGAGTTAAAAAATGTTCATCGAACTGTTTTTCCGTCAAATGTTTACATTTGCAACTCAGTAAAACAATTTCTATGGGCCTTTGCTAAAAAGTGCTGGGCAATGCCAAATCTCGACTATTTAATGTAATTTAGATATATGTTACATTGCAGACGACAATGGGTTAGAGAAGAAGATTTGGCAAAGGATTTGAAATTACACTCTAAGCAACTTCGCCGGACACTCAGGTTTTTTGAGGAAGAAAAACTAGTCACACGGGATCATAGGAAAGAGGTTGGAGTTTTATTAATTTGCTCATCTTATTGTATTTCTTTCATGCCTTAAGCATTGTTAATAACTGATTTTTTGTGTGATACATGTTAATTTCACTTTGCCTCTATTTATGAAAAGATGCTTGATTTATACGAGGATCTCCAATTAATATAACCAAAAAGTTAGAGAATATGGCATATGCATTCCCGTATCATGAGCTTATGCCTTTGGTGGCTTTGAATCATTTTATTTTATTTCCGTTTTTCAGTCCACTCTATAGTTTCCACCTCTTCTCTTACTGTTTTTAGTGAGTCCACCAAGTTAAGGAAGCCCCATTCATGTGACCAAATGGCCGCCAAAATTTACTCTGCAACCCTGTATTTTTTTGGGTGCGAGATTCTATCCGTATTTATTTATTTATTAATAACTTGTACCCTCTATTTATCTCCTTATTAATTGTAAATGATTTTTGTAGGACTCCCTTCTTAGAACATATCTCATTTTTCCTGCCATTCAATTGTTGTGGATTCTCAGTTTATTTTGTCAGAATCATTGGTGACTGGTGACTTGGAGAAAAATGGGATATGCTATGTGATAGATAGAGTTAGGAAAGAATAACAGGAAATAGAGTTATAGGGGAGAGAAGGAGAAGATAATGATGGAGAACTGAGATTTCTTTAATAGAAGACATGAGGAACTACATTAAAACAAGAAGGAAAGATAAATTTGACTGATCTAAATCAGGCCCCAGGCTATGCCCGTATAGAAGGTTCTGCCCCAAAGAAATATATATATATATATATATATATATATATATATATATATATATATATAACTAATTTGCTGAGATGGTTTGCCCTTTTCTACCTCCTCAATATTCCCCTTCCCCTTTTAGCTGGTGTGTCTCTTCTAGAATAAAATAGGAAGGCTCTAGGTGTTTCCCTATCACTATGTCCAGGGTATAGGCTTAGATTTTCCATGTATGAGAGGCTATAGTTTCCAAATTTTTGCTGCATTTATCCTGATCTCCTGGCAGCTAAGTTTTACAGCTCCAATGAGTCAAGTTAGTAGTATAGGTAATCTGGTATGTTCTGATATAATATTGCATGTGACTATCAGAAAAGCTTCAAGTAACAACATTTAATGGATGGATCATTTTATTTACTGAATTTAAAACAATCTGTTATTTGAATTTTGTTATTGAAAATGGTAAGTTCTTAGTTAGCTCTAACTCTTAGGATGAAATAGAAGCTTGCGCTTTCCTTTATTGGGTAGGTCTTGCATATGTTAGCATTCCTCCTTGCTGTGTTGCAGACTGCTAAGGGGGCAAAGATGTATAGTGCTGCTGTAGCTGCCACTGCTGATGGTCAAACTGTGAAAGAGGGGGAAGAAAAGATAAAGCTCCACACACACTCTTACTGTTGTTTGGATTATGCACAGGTTTTGCTACTTCATGTTTGTTGCTTCTTAAGTTTATTGTTATTTTTTCAAGTAAGCCGGCTTCTGCATTTGAGAAAGTCGCCTAATACAATTTGAATTCCAGATATATGATGTTGTCAGGTATAGACTGCATCGCATGAAGAAAAAGCTAAAGGATGAATTAGATAACAAGAATACTGTTCAAGAGTATATATGCCCTAATTGTAGCCGACGGTATCCATCAATATTTCATTTTTGCTAAAATTATGCTCTCTTTCTGTCTTTCTTTTGTGGTGGAAAGAAGGGGGAGGTGGGTGCAGCATTTGTAAAAGTTCACACATTTATTTTCATACAATTAGGTATAATGCACTGGATGCACTAAGATTAATATCAATAGAAGATGAATACTTTCACTGTGAGAACTGCAATGGAGAGCTTGTGGCAGAGAGTGACAAGTTAGCTGCTCAAGAAGGAGGAGATGGAGATGATAATGCAAGGAGGCGTCGGCGGGAAAAATTAAAGGACATGCTTCAAAAAATGGAGGTTTGTCCTGGTTAAGCCTAAAATAGTTGTTATTTCATTTGAAAGTTGAGGATTCTAGCAAATCACTTCCTGCCCTTCTTGTTCTCTGCACTATTTTTCACATCTTCTCTGCTGACTTCATTTTTGTTGTTTAAACAAGAAAAGAAAATTTCATTGAGAAACAATGGAAGAGAATACAAGGTTGCTAGACATGGAATCTTCATAAAATCTTAACTACTTAAAACATATTGACATACTAAAGGAAATAAATCGACCAAATTGGATAAAACTGAGAAAAAGGAATCACGTGAAAACTCTTGGATAACATGCTCTACTTACAACAAATTAGAAGATGTGTTTTGGTTTTCTTATGAAATGGAATGAATTTATTGGACCTCCTACTCCCCTCTGAAATTATGTTACCCTTTGTCTATACTAGGAAGTTCAAAAATATATAGAATTGGATTTAATATGTTTAGTTTCAGTAACCAATGCCTGCTTGAATATTATTTTCCCAGTTACACGCTTATGTCTTCCTGTATACATAATAATTATTTATTTAAAGCTTCTTAAAATCAAATTTTAGAATGTAGTAGTTATTGCATATTGTATTTGCTAGAAGTTGGAGAATGCTTCTTTTTTTCTCCATCAATATTCAATTGATCCTTATCTTGATGTGGGTTCCTTCTCTGTAGCAGTGAAGCCTACATTTCTAGCATGATTGGTGAAGTCTCATCATTTATAGAAATTGAGTCTGTTGATGAATAGAAATCATGTTCATAGAATGCTTGATACAGTAATAGAATAAAAATTGCAGTATCTCTTAATTATGTAAAATGTAACACTCAAACGGACAAAGTAACTACATTGTGATTTGGAAAACAACTACTGCACTGTATGAGTTAACTAATAATATTATGAAAATACACCAATTGCAGTGGGATCCTATTTTTTAAGAAATGTAAATATATTTCATAACTACTGGAACTTTTGTGTTTCAAGCATAACTTGTCACATTGCCTTGACCCGTCCTCTGTATTCATTTGTGATTGTACCATCACAACAAGGAAAAGAAGAAAATTAAATAGATAAACTAAACATATGACAAATATGGAAATAAACAATAATGCTAAAAAAGCGAGCCTTACAATTAATTTATATATCATAACTAAATTGTTAAAAAAATAGTGTTACCTGTTGCTTTGTCCTTCAAATTTGATAGCTTCCTTATTGAAGACCTTTTTTTTTTTTTTTTTTTAAATTGAATTAAAATCGGTTCTTAATGTTTAACTCTATGGCATTATCATCCTTCTGTTAGGATTTCCATGTTTTCTTATTTGTCAAAGGAAAATATTCTACTTAAAGTGAGTTGATTTTTAAAATTTTAAAATATCATGGCTGCAAAACTCCTCTCTCTCTCTCTCTCTCTCTCTCTCTCTCTCTCTCTCTCAATATGAATTGCAGATCCAGTATCACAAAATCAAAACTTGTTCTCATGCCCGAGCAAAAATAAAAACCCTCTATTTTAATGAGATAGAAAGTTGGATTCTTTTTCACAGTAAAAGTGATACCAGGTGGTAGTATTATTTGTACAAGCATTGAGGGGGAAAGAAGAAAAACTACTATCAGGTTAGTCTTTGGTTGCTAGGTAATGGAGGAGAAAGTGAATTGAATGTGGTACAAGCCAAAGAAAATAAGAGAAAATGTTGGGTTAGGCCTTGTTTGGTTTTGTAATTAAAAAAGGTCAAATGAAAGTGTTGGGCGTGAGTGCTCAGTTAACTAGAGAGCGCTCTATTACATAATAGAGAGAATAAAAGAAAGTTTTTCAAGAAACAATTATAAGAGATTCACATGAAAATTTAATTATTGGTAGGTAGACGTAGTTATGTATATGGTAAATAATTAATGAAGTGAAAATAAAATATGTTGTTGACCTTTGATGCTAGTTAAATAGAAAAGTTGATGAAATTGAATTGTAGAGATGTAGTTAATGTACAAGATTACTATGCTTTTGCAATTTCAAGACTAAATAGTAGTTGACAGAAGATTATTGTCATTTAATTTGCTCATTGTGTGAATGGAAAATGGAGCAACCCTAAATTCACAGGCATTCAAATTTTAAGAAGTGATGAAAACTCATTTATTTTAATTTTGCTAGATACATTTGTCCTTTTGTTAAAATCTCTTCTAAACTCCATTATTTTTGGGAAATTAACCTCATTTTCCTTGCATATCATTATCTTCAAAATGGATTCACTTGCATCGTCTTGTTCAACCCTTTCACCACTGCCATAAAGACATAATCACCCATCAAGACGCTTGTAGAAAGCAGGCAGCATCTGACAAAGAAAACAACAAATCGTTTGTTTCTTTTGAAGGAGACAGTTTGACAAGCATGTGATATGCATAAGATAAAGAGTTAAGAAAAAGAGCAAATAAATTTGATGCTAGTTCCAGATTTACCAACTTATTGGGAGGAAATTCACACTTGATTTGGAAGCCACCAATGTCCCCTCCCCCATTTGTCTGTGCGCGCATGTGTATGTATAAACTACAAAGTTGTGATTAAGTAGAGATGAAAGGCTATTTTTGATGCTCCATGTGTCACAGTTGGCACTGTTTACATAGGTTCATGAATTTGTTGCAGGAACAACTTAAGCCATTAATGGAACAACTTAGTAGAGTGAAGGATTTGCCTGTACCTGAATTTGGAAGCCTTCAAGCATGGGAAGCTCGGGCAAGTGCTGCTGGGCGTGCTGCAAATGGTGATTCTAGCTCCAATGATCCTTCCAAAGCTTCCCAGGGGCTAGGGTATGGTGGAACACCAATGCCCTTTCTCGGTGAGACAAAGGTAATGTTATATGTTTATATTTTTTTGAGCTATCTGATCTCTGTCTCAGCATCTTATCTGAGAAGTTTGATGTCTCTCATAAATTGCTCAAGTACTTGATCATCTCATTTCGGGTATACTTGCCTTGGAAAATGGAGAAATAGAGTGCCCCAAACACCTAGAAGGAACCTCTGGTGCTATTAATTTGTATTTTATGGACAGGATAACTTGATTTGTATTATTTTCCCCTTTCTTTTTTACAAAGTGTATGTTCCCCTCATGTCACTATAGTCCCTCTAGTTGCTATTAGCTGTTTGAATGCATTCCCTTCTTTGTGTTTATTACATCAGTTCTGCTATCATGTATTTGTATCTTTATCTATAATGGATCGTCTCTGAATTATTATACTATTTTCTTTCTCCATCCTCATTAGATTGATGCAGTGGAAGCATACTTATAAATATTGTTTATGAATTTGTAAAATGGATGATTTGGTAAGTAACTTTGAGGGACTAGTTCATTATTTATACAGTTATGTTGTAAGTGATTCATTAAACACTTGCGAAAATAATGGTTTAGCTGAAAAGCAGTGCAGGAAATGGGTGTTTTCTATTGAGTTTTTGGAATCAGAAATTTCATAAAGCCTACTATATTTTCTTTATATATGACTGAAATTTTGAGAAAGCATGCCAATGACAACTCTTATAAGCTTTGTTGCTTACTTCATATGCATTCTGGTTTTGGTTGTGTTTCTAATTTTAAAAATTCTATTTGAAACATATTTGATTTTGTTTGTTATCTTTGTTTTTACAAATATTCGAAAATGCCACTAAAATCAAGAACTGGATCTTTGTTTTTGAGTAGCTTCATCCACTGTTGTTTCAATTATACAATGTTTTGTCATTGGTCAACTATGAAAATACAAAATTTGAATTCAAATTGAATGGCTCTTGCTGAATTTTTGTTTACCTGGTCACTTATAAGCTTTGTTGCTTGCTTCGTATGCATTCTGGTTTTGGTTGTGTTTGTAATTTAAAAATTCTATTTGAAACATATTTGATTTTGTTTGTTGTCTTTGTTTTTACAAATATTTGAAGATGCCACTAAAATCAAGAACTGGAGCTTTTGTTTTTTAGTAGCTTCATCCACTGTTGTTTCAATTATACAATGTTTTGTCATTGGTCAACTATTACAAATAAAAAATTTGAATTCAAACTGAATGGCTCTTGCTGAATTTTTGTTTACCTGGTCACTGATATAAATATAACCTCTTTCTCTCTCTCTCGCTTGCGTGCTTGATTTCTTTTAGTTTGTACTCTCTTACGTGGTATGAATTTATATTAACAAAATGCTGGAAGATCAACAATTATAAATTTCAGTGGTCAATTTTACCTCGGTAATTGGGGAACTTTCTATATTAGCAAATGATCTAAGGGCTTTATTGCTTATGCTTTTTGTCAAGAGGTTGGTCTTCAGCTGTTGATTATTGTTATTATTTTAAGTTTATTAATGTCATCGTTCAATAAGAATATCTTTGTTTTTTGAAGTCCAATATGAAATTGGGTCTCAGTTTTCAGATAGTCTGCATATTCTTTACCAGATTGGAGCATTGATGATACTGACCTTGGCAGGTTGAAGTTAACTTGTCTGGTGCTGATGACAAGGAAGGGGATGTAAAACCTGAAACGGGAAGTACAGGTTTGAAAGTTTTACCACCATGGATGATCAGACAAGGAATGAATCTTACAAAAGAGCAACGGGGAGAGGTCAAGCAAGAGACTAAAGTGGACGGCAGTTCTGCAGCAGTGGCGGCAGGATTCTCAGATGACAAAAAGTCTAGTACTACCGATGATAAACCAAGTATACAGGTCTGGAGAAGATCTTGTCTTCTTCTCTGACAATTCCCTACATCTTGTCTTATTCTTCTCTGACAATTCCCTATCTGATTAATAGTTTACATGGTTTCTGCTCTTTGGTTTGTGCCTCTCAAGTCTCATCTTTCGTCTGAGCTGTTTCTGCTTATTAATTCTCACAGGATGAGTATGTTAGAGCATATTATGAAGCACTGCTTAAACAACAACAGGATCTAGAAGAAGCTGCTAAAAAGCAACAGGCCTTGCAGACATCCATATCTAATGGTGTTTCTGGATCACCTTCCAATCGTCAAGTGGGCATGAAGTCCAAACGGGAGGAGGATGATGGGGAAGATGATGTCGACTGGGAAGAGGCCCCAACTGGAGGTAAGTCTCAATGATCACCTTCTTGTGGGATGGTATCTTGTCCCTCTTTCCTTCCGTGTTCTCTGTCTATGAATCTCATATTGTATATTGGGCATCTATAAAGAAGAGATTTGGGACATACAGGTGAGGGAATGGCTAGGCCTTAGCTAATTGTGAGATGAACAATTTTGGTTGGTTATGTAAAGTACTCTGGACTATGGCTTAGAAAATGAACCAATATGAAATTTTTTTTTACTTAATTTGTCGGGAAATGCCAACTATCAGTTACAGTGAAATATTATCATTTCTGGGCTTTCTTTATGACCTTCTAACCTCTTTCTATGCATATACATAATTATGTCTGCTTTGCTTATGATTTTGCAGGTAATGCAACTGAAACCTATAAGGTGAATGACTTGAATGTTGAAGCAGAAGCTTCAGCAGAGGATGAGGATGATGTAGATTGGGAAGAAGGTTGAATGTCAAACTAATTAGATGATGAACGTGTATAACAATATTTTGAAAGGTAACAATTTTATTTAGCACGAATTTCCATTTTCGAGACTATCTAGGAACTAGTGTAGATTGCAAGTCATGTGTTAAGTTTTGTGATTAATTATAATAAACAACTTGTAACCTCAAACCTAGTTTTTGGAATGTTGATGGAACAAGATAACTTAGCAAGAATTATCTTTCACATATTCAATATTTTACTAAATAAACTCTTATGTCTTTCTATTTTTCTATTTAATGTGAAATATTATATTTTGGTCTTTATTGTTTAAATATTACAATTTTTTTTAATAATTTTAAAAATTTGTGTTAGGTATTTTGTATTATATTATATAGATGATAATTAAGCAAATCAATGATTTCCAACATTTCATAATTTTTGTTTCCCTATTTCAAAGAACCATCAAGAATGATATATATACATACGCATAAAGTTATTAGGTAAGCATCATTGAGTTATTTTAGAGAGATGAGGTAATTAGTTGAAGCATAAACAATCAATTCAATAACTGTCATCATCGTTTTCACTTTGAAAATAACAAAATTTGCAAGTAACCTCTTTTACCTGTCATTTGTGGTAATTTTTATTTATTTATTTGTAATTTCTCTTATATACGTCACTTTACTAAATAACACAGCTATAATTAAATCGAAACTTGTGTATCGTACAAAATAAAAAGTCTAGTTAATTTGAACTGCATTATCGCGTGATCCATTTTTTTTTTTTTTTTTTTTGAGATAAGAAAGGAGTAATATTCATTTCCAAACCACTCTTATGGAAAATATTGTAATAGTATTATATAATAATATAGTATTTTTAAGCTGATGATAGAAAAAGGTAGGATTAGGATGATCCTTTTATACACATTATGGAATCCAAACATTGAGAGTGGGTAAAGGGAGCATGCCTTAACTTGCTTTTATGTTTGTCTTATTTGTTAGTTGCGTAATAAGAAATTGCATTTGAAGAAGATGAATATGTTGGTTGGGCTTCCCACTTCTACTCAAACTTTACAATAAGAATATTATCAACCACAATTACACCATTATCTTTTGTTTTCTTTATCCAATATTATGCTTCATTTTTTAAAACGCTATATACAAATTCAATTTATATATCTTTTAATATGTAAAAATAAATGTTTACGAAATTATTATATACATAATATTGAAAAATATGTAAAATAAACTATTAGTACGTAAATCACTAAATAAATAAATAATCAATTTATATATAGTATTACATACTGATGATACCTAAAAAATCAATTTGCATAATGATAAGTATATAAAGATAATTTAGGAGTATAAAAGTAATTGATAAAAAAAAAAAATCAATTTACTTACTGACGGTATGTAAAAATGAATTTGCATACTGATCGGTATGTAATCAGATGTATAAAATTAATCGTCACAGATAATTAACTTACATAATGATTGGTATGTAAAAATAATCTAAGAATATAAGAATAATTGTTATAAAAAATATGTAAACATAAAAATAAGAAATCTAAAAGTAATTATAAAAAAAAAAATTAAACAGCATAAAAATTAATTCATTATAAAAAAATTTATAATTTACTTAATTTTTGAAAAATTATGACTTTTAATTAATAACAAACTACAAAAATTACTATTTATTTAATTAAATTTGTTTGCAACAAACCACGTAGCCCAGTAGTAAGAGTATGATGTTCAATATCTGGAAATTTTGGATTCTTTTTTATTTCTATGATTAAAAATTTTGGAGTACAAACCTTCAATAAATCAAGATAAGAAAATAAGATTCATACAACATTCAAATTTATTCATATCTAAATAATATACTATTGAAAGCTTCCATAAAATGTCCTAATAACAACTTTGACTAAAAAATAGTTAGTCCCTCGAATTTTGCAAAGAACTAGTTGTGAATATGAGCTTTTTAAAACATATATATTTATGTCGTGGCACATGAAATGAACCAAAATTGTAATTTCATCATCTTCATCTTTCATCTTTTATATAGATACTAAAATTATAATGTTTTAATCAAAATATCTATTTTTGATTTAGACACTAGAATATTTACACAAATATATCAAATTGAAACTCTTGTTATAAGATGTTTGAATATGAGTTTAATTTGGATGGATAATTTTTAGTTTGGACAGATAAGAAGAGTTTTTTTCTCAATTACCGTATTTTTTTTTCAATTTTTGAACCAATTTAAAAATAATGCGTCTAAATTGAAAGTATATTCTAACTCTTCATGATAATAATTTTTTTTTTATCAAAGTTGAAGGGTTTTTTTATATATGCTGAAGACAACAAAAATATCAAAACACTAACGCCCAACAAACCAGATCTAGAATTAGATGGAGATTTCAAAAAATCCCATGTAAAATTGCTCAAAGAGAAACTAAATCAAAAGGGAAAATGTAGCTCCACAAAATCAAAATACCAAAAAAGAAAAACAAATAAAGAAAAGTAAAGTAAAAATGGCTACTACCGCCCCCAAAAAATTAAAAGGTAATATAGAGAAGAACAAAATTTGAGAGAATTCTAGAGAGAGAGTTTTTATTATTCCTTTTCTTGATTTTACTGGAAAAAATTAAGAAAAGGAATGAGTTTTTATTATTCCTTTTCTTGATTTTACTGGAAAAAATTAAGAAACGGAATTGGGTATTGCTTTGCTGGTGCTATTTATTTAAGTGTACATATGTATAATTTTCAATTGAATTATTAATTGTTAACTAATTAGAAAACATGTAGAACATCTAGCTCTCGTAGCTCAGTTGGTTAGAGCACCCGTTTAGTAAGCGGGAGGTCTTGAGTTCGACTCTCAACGAGAGCATTGCTTTTTGTCACATAATCACGCATTGCTTTTTGTCACATAATCACGCTACGAAATGCCAACGTAATGCACTTTTAAAAATATTCACAACCAGTTTGGTGGGTTTGTGATCATAATCTCGCTACAAACATCATGTGTTGTATTTTCGAAGGCCATATGACAAAGGTCTAATTCTACAAGTACACCAGCTTTCACACCTCCCTGAAATTTTATAATTCGAATTGTGATCGAACAGTCTGAGGCTGTTCTGGTATCATTTTGTTTCTGGGTCATAACTGAAAACCTGTGGGTCCTTTCAAATACATTGTGATGGAGAAGACGGATGAGAGAGAGTATTAAGAACTAATGCATATACAAGCAATAAAATTGAACCTGCTATGTACGCCAGGACTTTGAATTTGAAGTGAAATGCAGGACCCTTTCGAAGACCTTAACTGCAAGCCAGAAGAGCTCACTTCCGCTAAGAATGCAAGCGACAATATTTTCTATGGAGAAAAGAGCTGCATAGTTTCTTGCACATGGGAAATGTCCAATAGTTGAAAGAACCAATCCAGTGACGTTCAAAGCCAAGCAAACTGCAAAAAGCTGCTTGTAGATGGTGAACCACCCTTGATCCTTGGTTTTTCTTGGCTTTTCCTGGTTGCTCTAGTATATTTACAATGACATCATCTTCATCTTCTTGAAAACCTCAACAATTTCTTCAACAAAATCAGAGAAAATGGACGTAATGCATCTATGAAAATGGGCTGGTGCATTGCACAAGCTAAACAGCATTCTCCTGAACGCATATGTTCCTTATAAACATGTAAATGTGATTTTCTTTTGATCTAATGGATGTATCCCTATTTGGAAGAAATTGGAATAACCATCAAGGTAAGAAATATATTTTATTACTAGCTAAACGCTCAAGGATTCGACCAATAAATGAGTGGGGGTCGTTTAGTTATAGCCATGCCTTTTCATCAATAATCATTTCACTCTCTATTGTTATTATTAAATTTTGTTTATTTATTGCTTTTGACAGTTATGTAAACCCATTTTCTGTCATGCAAGGTATATATTTTATGAGAAATATAGTTTCTACAGTCAAATGCAGAGAAAAACCAGAGAGCCTAAAATTCACAAACCCCAATATACAAGCAAAAGTGTTATGTAATAAAAAAAAATCATATATAAATTAACTTAAATTACAATAAAAAAATATGTTCACAAAAGCATCACAGCCAGTTTAAAACCATCAAGGGAGTTTTTGCAAACAGAACAGTTCCTATACAAAAATTTAAAATGTATATATGCATTCTCTTTGGCTATAATATATTTAATTAGTTTGATGAAGTCTCAAGGAAGAATGAAAAACTTGCCGCGAGGAGTTGATCGACTCCTTCTGAATTCAGGCATAGATGTGTTGGTGTCGGTGTTGTTCCCACTGCTACTTTCCTTTGCTATCTTAACTCCATTATTTGGAAGTTTCCCACCAAATATAGGTTCCATCGCTTTTTGGACGTCTCCTCTACTTCAAAAAATTGGAATTATTGTCAGTTAATCAGTTATAAAAAATTTATATGATGCTACAAGTTTGGAAATGAATTGCCAAAGTTGTAATTTCTTTTTAGGATTTGGTATAAACATTTCACACTTCTTTGCATATAGGTTTGAAGAGTAAATTTATAAATTTGAATCGTACCTTGGTTCGAGATTCTGAGAGCTCCTTGAGTAGCCTTTTTTAGACTTCTTTACCTTCAAAGCTCCTAGTAATGGAGATCCAGACTCGTTTTCTGTCTCGGAAAAGTCACTCTTCCTTGCCTCTTCCATTCTTTCAACAGCATCCATATCAGAAACAGAAAGCATTGTAAAACTAACATCAATTTTATGAAATTTTCCTGGCATTTGATTCTTTGCCTTCACCTTACTTTCATTTTTACTTTTTCTAATACCACCTTGTCTTACATTAAGAGCTTGCCTGAACTGGTCTTCTTCATTTTCAGGATACACTTTCTTGAAACTAATCTTTTGAAGGTTCAGTAATGTGTCTGAAATATTTTCCTGCTTTGCATTGTCTTGTTGACTTGTGTAATGTGCTTGAGTGTTACTATTAGTTGGCTGAGTTATCGGCATTGCAGGAATGGATTTATTGACCGGAACTCTTGCAGGAAATGGTACTTTTGCAACTAAATGATTCTCAACTGCCTCAGCCTTGACTCTGCTCTTAATTACAGACCCTCTATCCGTGGAGAGTGATCGCCTGACCGGAGAAGGTGTGTGTGGCTTTGTTGATCTTTCTTCAATAACAGTAGGGTTTCTTGGTAATGGTTCTTTCTCTCCAAGTGCTGAAGGAAATCTCGACCTTCTTTGCTTACCTGAAGAGCAACTTCTGGGCTGGAAATAAAAGAAAACACCATGTTATTGCTAAAGATTGAAGATTATGAACAAAAATAATTCCAATGTCATAATACATTTTGAATCGATGATATATATACCTCGGAGTTTCTTACTTCGTCATTTGGTCGTTGATATGTTTCAGGTTTTATGTTTGCACTTGTACCATATCTTGGCAAGTAAAATGGAGAAACAGCTCTTGTTCTTTGAGATTCTGTTGTGATTTTCAAACTTCCTACTTTTAGTTGTTCTAGCTCAGCTTCCTTTTTCTCCAAGATTTCTTTAAGATTTGATATCTACAAAGGGATGTTCAAATTTTTTTTTTTTTCCATTGCCATAAAGCTGAAAACAAATATTGCAGATGCAAAGCCAAGAAAATGAACCTCTTCTTTAAGTTCCCGAATTTCGCCAGTTTCTTTGTTTGATCGAGCTGCTCCAAGTTCTATCGAAGCTACTCTCTCAGCAAATTTGAGTGTGCTTATCGTTTCCCCAATAGCATTAACTTCAGGGTTTATGTGCACAAACATCAAAGTTTTAGCTTGTCCACCTAAACGGGCAAAAAGGGAGAGAAAAGTTCAAGTGTAAGAGGTTATTCTCCATAGTATTCAAATTTTAAGACATAAAAGGATATTTCAGTTCATAAATGAGTACCTAAAGAATCTTGTAGAACTTGTGTAAGCTTGCTATTTCGATATGGAACGTGGGCACTCTTTTGCGCAAGAGCAGATATGACATCTCCAAGTGCGGAGAGAGATCGATTAATATGTTGAGCTTCTCTTAATCTTTCACCAACAGCTTCAGACTTGTCCACTCTTTCACTTCCAGCCAAATCCACCAAATGCAAGCAACCTCTGAGCATGGATCCGGAAGCTAACTCTTTCCCATGGACATGTACTGTCAAAACACTGCACTTTACCAATTAGTCACCATTTCACTTACTATACAATAACATTCAGGTTGAATTTTGTTTTTCCTGGAAAGGGAAAGGAAATATCTACCTATGCGAACGGCTGCTACGCTCATTTAGAACAGTTGCTCCAACGGCACGATTTCTTTGACCAATTCTCATTAAATCAATAACATCTTGAGTACTTGAAACTGGAACCCAACTTGCATCAGGCACATTCAGTCCATTCAACTGAGAATTATTACGTATATCTAATGTAAATACAATTTTGTCAAGGATTAAAACACAAATGAAGCTAAAGTTTATTCATAATTGTTTTAAGATAAAATGTTAATTCTTGAAAAGGATATCTTCTGTTTGATCCATCACTAACCAGCAAGTCTCTGACTTGTTCATTGTAGATTTCAATCATTTGAACTCCAACTTCATATTTTATGAAATCTGACCTTGTTTTTGAAATTTGAAACAAGTCCCTGAGTGCTCTATAGTTCACACCCCAAGTTTCCTCCGTGGTCAAATCAGGACCGCTCTGCCAAAAGTCCAAAATTAAGTTAACTTGTGAGTTTGCAAATATTTATATTAGACTTAGCCATTAATTCAGTTTTATGTTATTAATTCAAAATGTTTATATTGTTAAGAAGTGAATAGGGTGTACCATTGTATATGTCTTGCCTGATCCAGTTTGTCCATATGCAAATATACAAACATTGAAACCATCTAGAACAGATCTTACCAATGGTTGAGTGTCACCATATATTTGCTCTGCAAATATGAAAATTTCTCATTCTTAAGTAACTATTAATCGCTTTAAAGTAATTAGTTATTGATGATAAAAATTAATCTACGTGTTTTTAAGATCATACCTTGAGTAACAGTTGTTCCAAACACTTTGTTGAAAGAAAATATTCTCCTTGCATCTTTTCCATGCTTAAAAGGATTGACAATCATGATGTTTCCATTCTCTCCAATATAATCTACAGTGGATTGTCCATTTGCTTGTCCTGATAAGAAGGGTCTCACTCTGCAGTAGACTCTAATTGTTCCTGCAAAAATATTGATAAAAATGTCATTTAATTAATCAAAAAGATAAGAAAAAGACAAAATGGAAAAAAATGCCAACCTTTTAGGTCTTGGACTTGGTTATAAAGTTGTCTGTTTTCCTCTAAAACTTTGTAGTAACAAGTGGATGCAACTTCAAGGCTCTTGATATGATGCACTAAGGCAATAAAACTTAATCATAATTTTGTTCAAGGAAAAAGAATAAACAAATATGTTTAAAAAACAAGATCTAACAATGCTTACCAAGCCTATTGAGTTCTTCTTCCCAATTCACTTGCATTTGTTTCACTTCTCTTTTTGTCAGTTGGCAATACATTCTTAGTTCCTAAAAATAATAGTATTATGATTAAGTTTTCTATTCTCTCAAATAAGTGGCCTAATCATCCAAAGATGAGCATAATTCAAACCTCAAGCTGTTGCTGATGAACATCAATCACTTGTATATGAGCTGAAGAGTGAATAACAGGGGGCTCCATAGGTTGTTGTTTCCCTCCACATACACAAAACTTGGAAAAATCACTTGATACCATATTTGCTCTTTGCCTAAGATATTGTGAAATTGCTTCTGCAAATTCAGACTTCGACAGGAAACCCATATCGCCCTTCAGCATTTTCTTCAGAAACTGTCCAACCTGCATTTTGGGGTTAACAAGACATTATATTATTTTTTAAGGCAATAATGAAAGTGAATTTTTTTTGAAATTATTGAAATACTACCTGTGTGCCTTGTGAAACAAGTAATGCAGAGAAATCTTTAACAACCTTACTGAGTAAAGCATCTATCACCTGAAATTCACCCATATGAAGTCATATAACATTAAAACAGAAGAAAATTTTACCTAATTGGATGGATAAAAAAAAATCAAAGGGATCTTACCTACCATTGCATTCAAAGGCAGTTCTTCAATCCCATTACTTTCTTTGAGGTAAGCTTGTAGGAGACCAAGTCCAAAGTGATCAAAAAGAAATGCCAAAACATTAGCAGTTTTGGATTCTTCAATTGAAACCTCATTAGAAAGATGGAGAAAGTCTAGCAATTGCTCGTATTGCGAAGATTCAGATTCATCAAAAGATTCATCAGCACTTTCACTGCCAATTAAGGAAGGGGGAGATTCCTTCGATAAAGAGACAATCTTGACAAGGCCTCCATATCTCCAAACCCCAATTCCCCCAGCTTGCTTCCACTCATAATACCCTTTTAGACAAAGAATACAATCCACAACCTTACTTGATGAGCCTCCCTGCATATTCAACATTTTCAAATTATTTCACAATTTAATATAAATTGTAGAAACTGTGAAGTACTATATATTAATAAATATAAATGAGAACCTTCTCTAAATCGGATGCTTCAAATGTCAAGAGCTTCATGTCTTTGACAGCCACCAAAAAGTTTCTCATGTTTTCAAAATACTGAATTGCAGACTGTGCTGCTCCTTCTGCTGACTGCACTGCAAGTATTGGATTTTCCACCACCTATATATATACATATATATTCAAATGTTCAATTACTAAAAATTTAAAAAGAAAAAAGAATGAGTAGTAAAATAGAAAATTGAATAATGAGAATATAGAAGAGGGTGAAACCTTAAGGACAGCACCAGGATTGACTTTGTTGAGGACATTACAGAGAATAAGACCATTTCTAAGAGCAAGGCAAAATTCTTCTTCAGATGGTGCTTTTGGTAATGTAGCTGATGCACCTTTGTCCATCTGCCTTAACCATTCTGCTGCTTGGTACCTCCTTGAAGCTGATAAACATATTAAGGATTAATTAAGGATTTATCATAATTCTAATCATATATTTAGTCCAGTATAAACACATATCTAATTTACATTTGAAGTAATATTAAAAATAATTGTAGTCTAAAATCTATTAATTTTTTTTTTAAATGATTACATATCCATTTGTGATATACTGAAGACAAATTATATAGTGGGAAAATATAAAAAGTACAACAAAATAATTTTTGAGTGGGAGAATATATAGTCGTAGTAGGGCTGTAAACCAGCCGAACTGAGTCGAGTATTGCCAAGTTCAAGCTTGGCTTTTTTTCTTTTCGAGCCACTCGTTTAGTTTTCAAACGAGCTTTTATCAAGCCGAGTCTAAAGTAGTTCACGAGCAGCTCATTTTGTAACCATAAAGAAAAAAAAAAGAAAAATATTATGGGTGGATGATTAGATACGAATTATTATTAAAATATTAATTAGTCATTATATTACAATAAATATGAAATTTCGAACCAAAAACATTAATTTAATACATATTTTTAGGTAAAAAAATAAATTAAATGAATCACTTAACAAGTTTGAAATTTCAGATATCGTGAGCAAGCTCATTTGATTTTCGAACGAGCTTTAATTGATCCGAATTTTGAGTAGCTCATGAACAGCTCGTCTCGGCTCATTTACAGTCCTAAGTGTAGAGGTGGCCACGGGCCGGGTCGGGTCACGGTTAGGGTAGAAGTTGAACCTTAACCGGAAACGGCGGGTCAGCCGGTTATTTTTTTTTTAATTTTTTTTAAAAAAAAAGTTAAACGACGGTTCGAAGGTACGGTTCGGACAGTTCGTCAACAGTTCCAATTTAATACGGTTCATAGTTCGAAAATAGCTTGAACTTTAACCGGACCATCTTCCTAATGGTTCTAGTTACGGTTCGGACGGTTCCGATTTCAGCTCAAGCCAGGCCAATTAACTGGCGGCTAAACGGGCCTAACCGGCCATTGCGAAGTCTACTTAAGTGGTAGTAGTTTTATTTTAGAAATAAAAAAGAAATCAATTAATTAATATTGTTTTGTTTTAGATGCATGAGTTTTATATAGTAGCGATTTGTGAGGTGTTTAAGAGTTTGGGAGTTGAGGGAGACCAGTATATAAAATCAAAATGAAAAGCAGAAACAAGAATAAGGATGATGTTGTTTATTCCATCATTAAGCATAGGGACCATATTTCCTTTTATCATTTCAATTGACTATTTTTTGCACACTTGATAAACCAATTCTATATTACGCATGTTGTCTATCTGTCCCAGAATAATTATGTCACTTACATTTTCTCTACTATTAAAACAAATTTTTTTTAACCAAATTAAAATAAAGTATTTAATACGTTATAACTATGGTTATTAAAATAAAATTTAGTAGATAAAAAAAATTATTTTTTTTGAGAAAGATTTAAAAAAAAAAAAAACAACTTTATCCTTCATTTGAATGTTATATTATTTATGATGCATCTGAAATATACTTTCTGCTATGCGAATGGCTTTGTTTCTGTTTGGTTAAATTAATTAATGTTTAATAAATAATGATGGTAACGGTAATGCTATATTATCATCATAATTACAATTTGAAAGGAAATCTTTTGGAATCATATCTTTATATAGAAAAGAAAAGCTTTAAACAACTCTACTTGTTTTAAGAATTTAACAGAAACAGATTAACTTCCTGTTTAAATTATAAAAATGTATGTATACCAACCTACATATTGGCTATTCAACCTTAGAATTTTGAAACATAAAGAATCTAAACAACACTGTGCGAGGTTTGACTACTAATTCTCCCTCCCATTAGAATCATGCTAGATTAATAATATCTTTCTTTAAAAAAAAAAATCCTAAAGGATCCCACTTTAACATTTGTTTTAAGACTTTTTTTTAACTAATCATATTTTATCACTTTTCTTTTTCTTATTGAATCATTTTTGACTTCACAGTTCATCCGCAGTCTCCGCAACATCATCATCGTCATGGACTCCACATTTAAAAAAAAAAAAAATACGTGGGACGTTGCTTTTACTATAAGCTAGAATAATTAACATCCTTTCTCTCAACCATAATTAAATATAATAACTGTTATTAGATCCTATGAGACATTGGAGCAAGAGCCCTTTTTTGTTTATATAAATCTCAAGTTTTTATTATAAATATTTTTTGATTTTGATTAAAAAAATTATCCAAATTATATAAAAAAAAATTGATTATGATCTGCAAAATTTTTAAATCTCACTTAATCTATTAATAAAAATATTAATATAATTTAGAGAGAGAAAAATGTACTCATGAAGTAAATATAAATTTCAGTAAATAATAATTTTTGCTTAAGAATATGAAACAGGCATATGTAAATTTGTGTTTAATTAGTGGAATAAAAAAAGGGGAAAAAGAAAGGAACCTGCTTCTTCAGCTTTTCTTTGAGCTAGTTCAAGATCATTAATGACCTCCTCATTAGCCTCGTTATTCGCACTCATTGTCTTTAATCCTCTTACATTCTTACAAGGAGAAGTATAAATTGACCCATTATTTTTACTATTTGTTTCTTGTGGCATTCTCTCTGCTGCCAAAACCAAATTACAATTTATCAATATCAATGGTTAAATGAAACCAAATAAACACAAATAAGATATGATTATTCAGTTAAGTTAATACTTCAATGCTGCTACATCATATTCATATAATAATTTTTTTTATAAAACAAAAATCAATCAATTAAAGATTTGAATTCGTTTCTGAAAAAAAAAAGAACAAGAAGAAAAATGCCTGCTAGTTATTTACCTTATTTTCTGGCAAAATGGAAGACGATGAAGGAAAATTGAAAGTGTGGAGAAGAGATGAAATGTAAAAATGCAGAAAACGAAGAAGAAAGCGAAGTTCCCGTGTTGCAGAGGCAGAGAAGAGAATCAAAAGCAATAAACAAGAGCCAATGCCTTATTAAATGCTTTCTTCACTCTTCACTCACTTACTTGAGATTTCAGAGGGAGAGAGAGAGAGTGTGTGTGAGAAAGAAAATGGCACTTCAAATTTCAAACGTTTTTGGCTTCTCGCATACTTGGTTGGGACCCATACATAGTATTTACTGCTACAGTGCTACTTCCCTTTTCTTTTCCCCAAATTAATCAGCAATTTTCCTTGTGCTAAACTAACTGCCCTCACTGTAACCGTGAGTTAAAATTAAATACCTGTTTGTATATTATATTTTTATTTATACTCAATTTTTGTTATTTCCAGATCAGCAAACTTTTACTAAAAGCTTATTGATTTAACTGTCTCAGTACATTAGAAACTCATTTCATTTTCTAAAGGGAGATTAAGTTAATTTAATTAAATAACTAAAAATTAAAAATTCAATTTGTAACCTCTTTCTAGCAAATTATCTTTCTATCTCCATTTAATACATCGAGTCAAGCAACCATGAATCAGTCAAAAGCTCTTATAACAAAACCAAAATACAATATATTCCATTAAAAATAATGAAGGAAAATACAATATCTTCCATTAAAAATAGACAGAACTACAATTAATTCAACAAACTTATATGAAAGATAATAGTAATTCTCCCTTATATATATACTGAAATGAACTGGATTTATAAGAAGCGGGTATTGTTTTTGACTTCGAAAAGAACTGCCACGGTATGTTTAAAAAAAAAAGAAAAGAAAAGAAAAGAACTGCCACGTGGCAGGTACTAAGAAACAAATAATCAGCTGATGGTGGTATAGAGTTTTGTGGGTCCCATTGAACGGCAGGCAGGATTTAGCAAAAATGATAGCTTTGGGCATGAGCTGCTTTATAAAGGTTTGCTTTATGATTTTGTTTACTGATTAGTGGTCATGTCTTTCCTAATACATTAATTATATTCTAATTTCTTTAATTATTTAGTCTAGTGTTAATTGTTAATTTTTAATTCATGGGATGAATGACCGGTTGGCCCCCTCAACTTGGTCAATTTTGTCAATCTACCCATGTTTCACTTTTTTTTTCCCCGGACATTAGAAATTTGGCATCGACCCAGCTCCTTAAAGCTTGCATTTCACCTTCTAAAAATTATAATATTATTAATTGAAAATGAGAATTTTATTGTTAGCATGAACTCCAACTCCAATGATAATCGGAATTCTTTATGTGGTGGACTCTTTACTTTTTAGCGTGGAGAGCTCCTTCATATACAACATAACAATTTTAGCATTCAAAAATTTAATAATCGACATGTTCTTAATTACCAAGGAAAAGAAAGAAAATACTTTTGTAAGATTACAACTCCCCTATGGATTTCGTGGACCTCAAACAATCTAAGTAAGGTACAAGGTTTTCTCTTGCATCCATAAATAAAATTTCATATAAGATATCTCAACTTTAGGGTTTTTAATAAAGTAGTTGATGACGTTCCGGGTTTCCGGAGTTTTCCGGTTTTTGAGCCGAAAAGTTAAGTGACAAAATAATTTTGGTATTATGGTACCGAACTAATCAGTTTTAAAAATAATGTTCAAGTTGTCATTCTTCGGGAACCGGTTTTATTTTTAATAAAACTAAACTAAATTTTATTTTGAAAATTGACTCTGTTTTTTTATTTTTTGATAAAGCAAAATCCGAACAAAAAATTCTGAGTAAGAGGATTGTGTACGTTAGCTGAAATTTCATTTCGACTAACGTCCGGATTTACCGGCCTCTGAAATCAAATTCGTTTTCCATTTTTTAAGTTAAGTTTTAATTATAAAAAACCAACTAACAATGTTCCTAATTCAGTGATTAATATCGTTTGCGTAAACACATAACAGAAAGTAGTAAATTGTGAAAAATAAATTGCCGAAAATAAGACAGTCCATCCCTTAGTTTTAATTATTCTTTCTCCGATTCCGCAGAAAATAATTACAAACAAATCCTATAAATTTACATTCTACCCAATTAACCCCAAATTCCCAAACACCAAAAATAAACAAATTAAAATAAGCATGGAAATTACCAAAAAGTCTTTGAAAAATATATTATTTGCAAACAGGTCCCTACGACATGCAATTGTGCTAAAACAACCCATAAAACAATTAAATGAACAAAATCAACAAGTTGGGGTTACACATGTAAAATATCATTTTGATCCTTCAATTTTGTAAAAATTACAAAATAACCCTACAACATGCAAACTTCAAAAACAGCTCATACATATTACAAAATAACCCTTAGATTGCAAAATTACATAAACAAGGCATCTTATATGTCAAATTACAACTAGGTACCCAACACATCACAAAATTACCAAACTGCCCTTAAAACACATTAAAATTCACATGTGGTCCATAACATGCAAATTTTGCCAAAACCTAGCCCTAAAGATGCTTAACTCACAAATTAGTACCTTAAACATGCTGACATTTATTAAACAACCTTTGCAATGTAAATTAATTACCAAAACAGTCCCTATATGAACATCATGCAAGCAGCCCTAAAAACAATCTCCTATAGCCCCCTATTCATGCCATATTACCCAAATAATCTCCACACAAGTCCCAATTGCAAGACAATACATGCCTCATGCAAAAACAACTAAGACTGTCCATTTTAAAATGACAATTATGCAAACAATTTTGAACATGTAAGGAGTATCCTAAGCAGCCCATGAATATGTGTAAAACAACATAAACAATCCTTTACTCAAACTAAGACAGTCACTTGCAGAGAAAGAATAAAGCGACGGTGTTAAGCTACAAAAATGGAACTTTGAGCAAAACTAGCAACAAAAGTTCAAAACTCAGCAGAGGAACAAACAACAATCTTTTGCTATAGGTAAATCATCAATAACTGGACTCTTTTAAACCTTTCTGGGTTAGAGTCATGATAAGGAAAATAATGACATCAGGGGTTAACAACACCATTTGAAGGGTTCATCATCTCCATCTATCCTAAATTTAAGTTAACAGCAACAACATTCAGACACCACAACATCAACCCAGCATCATGGCATAATTTAAACTAGAATAACAAAATTTTCTAAGACCCTTCTCTTAGATTAAGATGGTTAAACAAAAGGGGTACCAAGGATTTAAATATACTTATAATCAACAATAAAAACATGCAGAAATTTAATAGGATATCATTGCAAAAACCACATCAATGAAGACTCAAACATAGACTGTACATCCGGATTTACCTAGCTGAACTTACAACTCCTAGTTGCTCCTCAAACTGTAACAACCTAACCTATAACCCTTATGTCATACAACATGCCATTTGTTTTAACATTCTTGTCATGTCACAAAAGAACGTCTATGCTATAAGTCTCCACAGAAAACCCAGCATAAAAGCAACACAAACACATAGGCATTATTAACATATTAAAACTCTACATGTAATGCAATGACGCCCATCATGCATATGACATTCCATACATTATTTACTATATCATTAATTCGTTTAATCATAGGCATTATTAATATATTACAAACCATATGAAAAAAATCTATATGATAGGATGATTCTAATGATGAAATGCGAGAGAGAAAGAGAGATCCTAAGCTTCAGCTGACCGACCCTGAGGAATGATGACGGAACTGATGCTGTCAGTTGCCCCAAAGAAAACCTGGAATCATGTAAAAGCAATTTTATGAGTTGTGAACTCAATAAGTGCAAACTATACAATATAAACAAATCAATAAATTATAATTCCAAAATATCAAACAGAACTTGTCGTAGGCAAACTTATTTCATAGAATTCCTCTTATCCAATAAGTCACAGATACTATAATCTGTGTTACCTTACATTTCCAAATATTAATCAAAACATAATTATATACAAGTGTAAACCACATCATATAAACCAAACATGTAATTTAGTTTATCATAACTTAGCAAAATATCATAATCCCAGAACATAGTTCAGGTTAATACAACTTATCAAAATAACATGGTTCCAGATCATATTCATCATCTCATAGGATAGCAATATCATAAGATGTATAATGAAATGTCTTTCCTTTTTCTTTAGTTGTGATTTATCGACCAAGTATTACCCCAAGAATTTCACGGCATATCAGTAACCATAGCTGACTAACAAACCTGTAAGACCGGAATATCGTCGATCAAAAGGGATCTGAGGATCAACCTTTATTATGTAGTATTCACCAGATCATTCTGCATCGTATAGGACCCGTAGGTCTCTCTGTAACATATTGTGAACCCTTACCAGAGGTGCGCCCTTCCGAGGGAAATCGGTTGGCCGGGGATGTTCACTCAGGGTGAAAAATGTGTATGTAGAGTCGCCAATTAATTTATTTGGTTAAAGAGGAAATATTAAGAAAGAACCCCTTAGTGACTCCGTTTTACGATTAACCTATTTCTAAGTTAATCGTCCCAATGAATGAAATGCACTTGTCTTTGAACCCGAGGTGGATTCAGAGGTTATGTCATGCATTCATATCAAACGATTCTTCTCCTAAATGAATGTTATGCATGAATGATAATTTAGACAAAATATATGAAAAAGGGAGAGAGGAGACCTGCTATTCGAAGTTATATTTCGAATATGCCTACATACTCTCGTTTGAATGAGAGATCAAGGTCAATGTAGTCTGAACTTGCCTATTTAAAGGCGATGGAGGAGGGTGTATGCATGTATGCATGTTATGAGTGTGTGAAAAGTGAATTTAGGCCTAGGGGCAAAAAAGGTAGTTTATTGACATCCGTGGTCGAAATGTTGGCCTAATGGCCGAAAAAGGAGTTTATCGACTTCCGTGGTCGAAAATGGAGTTTATGGACGTCCGTGGTCGAAAAGTGTGAAATTTAGGCCTAGTGGCCGAAAAAGGAGTTTTATGACTTCCTTGGTAAACAATGTGATTTTGTTGGTCTAGTGACCGAAAAAAATGAGTTTTATGACTTCCGTGGTAAAAAATATGATTTTATTGAATTTCCGCTGGGGAAGATTGATTTGTTAGGCCTTGGGGCCAAAATGTGAGTTTTAGTGTGGCGCTGCGACAAAAAATGTGTTTGTTTTAGGCGTTATTAGTCAAAAAGTGATTTAGCGACGCAGTGGCCGAAAAGTTTGATTTTGGTGGTGCGGCGGCCAAATAGGTGATTATAACGGCATATTTTGCCAAAACGTGTATGCATGAGATGCAAATGTCATGTATGCATGGTTAATGATGAGATAAAAAGAGTTAAATCAAAGAGACAAAGTTTCGAAATATACTTGTGGCAGCTGACGTCCGCTCCTTAGCTTTAGCTTGATTTGGACTTTATTTTTATGTGATTAATGTATGCAAATGCAAGTTATCAGAGAAATGCAATGCAGAAAGCAGTAAAAAAATTGCTTTTGAGATGAAGAATCACCGTAGGCAAGAAGGGAGGAGAGCGGCTGTCAACACAGTTCAAGGTGTGAGGAAAGTGATGGTTTTGGGGGGTATTTATAGGTGATTTTGGCCAAAGAGTCAACAGAGGGCGGCCAGGGCTGCCTCCAGAGGGCGGCCTGGGCTGCCTTAGAGGGCGGCCAAGGCTGCCTTTCCTCCGCAACTTGCGCGTTTTTCGTTCCGGAGCATTTTCGGGACGTTTCGGGACTCCGATGGCTATTCTGAGGACATTTATGTGACCCTCGTGAAATCCCAGACATTTCAAGTACCATGAAGGCATACTTCCGGTGCTGTTTTACGAAAATGTCTGGTCCGGCTTGACTGTTCGCGGTCTGCGGAATATCATTTTCCGGGCCTCAAAATTCGAGTATTCACAGTTGCCCCCCACTGGGCGACATAAATATGATTTATGGAGCACAGTGGTGTTCTGAATCACGAATTTTGAGGTCGAAATTTGGTCGCGCGGGGAAGACCCGCGGTTTGGGATGTTACCTATAAATAAGGGGGAGAAGCTTTCATTTCCTCACTTCACTCACCACTCTCTCATTTCATTCTTTTGAGATTTCTTTCAAGTTCTCTCTTAATGTTCTTATGAAGAAATCATGGAGAAAATTCTTTTATTTGATTTTTCCGACCTTCGATCCGGAATCACCTTCGGAAGATAATCCATCGGGTACGGAAGGCGTAGGAAAAAGCTGGCCCTGGTGGAATCCGTTGTCCTCTGGAAAGGGTACGGATTTGATCGGGGCATATAGGCTAGGGCGGGTCATTGGAGTGTCTTTACTCCAAAATCTCGTCCTGGCCAAATGCTGCAATCGCCACCAAGTTTCTGAATGGCATTGGTTGGAATTGCAGCTAGAGTTTTGGAAAAGTTCCAAAACCTTGAAGCATCATCGGAGGCCAAGATTATAAATTGTAATTTTTTAATTTTTCCTTTGTAATGCTAGTAGCAAAATAGGAAAATCAAAACCGGTGTAAAGAAATTTATTAATAAAACTTGAGATTTTTGAGAAATTGTTCTTTGTTTGTTATTGTTAATTTTATGCTTCAATCTTGAAAATGATTCAAATTATGAACTAGTTTTGAACGAAAACTCCAATTTTGGAAGACACTTTATGAAATAGGAAGAAATCTTATGAAAATAGGAAAGGATCCACAAATTAGGAAGGGAATTAACCTAATTGGGATGAGATTTTGCTGTTTTGAAAGCAAAAATCCGCGCAGAGGGCGGCCGTTGGCTGCCTTGGAGGGCGGCCAGGGCTGCCCTTGGAGGACTGCCTCCTCAGGGCGGCCTGGGGCGTCGTGTAAGATGGCCTGGGGCGCCGTGGAGGGCGACCCAAAGTCCTCGACCTTTGTTTTTCTATAAATAGGGTTTTCTTCATCCTTTCTCAACACCATCTCGATTTGTGTGCGAGAAGGCCAATTTCGGGCTCGAAAATCCTTATTTTTCAGAGAGAATGAATCCATATTTCAACCATATTATGCATAATTGGACTAAGAGTCTTTTAAAGGTGGAAAAGATTAAGCTGCAGCAGTATGGCGTGTCTACTATTACTACCCTAAGGGTGATAGTAATAGATTGGGATTTTCTTCGTGCTTGCATTAGGTTTTGGGATCCTGATGCGCACGTTTTTAGGTTTGGCGTTATGATGGAAGAGATGTGTCCTATTTTTGAGGAATTTTGTGCAATTATCGGGTGTGATCCGAATGGCCCTTTGGTTAAGCTTGAGATCAGAGTAGGTTATTTAAGTTCTTTTGAAACCCTTTTTCATTTTTCGAGGGCATAATCTCGAAGAATGATTATGGATAGTCAGCAAGTGATTCTGCCATTTTTGATTGATGAATTTCTGGAGGCTAATCCTGAGAATCTAGAACAAATGAGGCTTAGGATGCGTGCCTTTGTGTTCTGCTTTTTGACTAGTTTTTTGTTTAGCAATGAGCCGGGATTTGGAGACCTTCGATTTTGCCCCCTGGTTCAACAGATGGAAGGGATGAATTGCATTGGTGGTATTATTTTGGTTGAAACCCTAAGGAGCCTGGATAAGGCGGCCTTAGGTTTCGAAGGTTAGACTGTCTCTCCAGTCATTCTTCAAATTTGGCTTAGAGATCATCTGCGAGTGGTTGCAGTTCCTTCTGTCACTCCTTACAATGTATCACAGTATCGGATGAGAAAGATTTTGGTTACTCAACCCTCGGTTGATGCCTGGACCTCTTGGTTGTTTTAATTAGGTCCAGATGAGGTACAGTGGTACATATCTTGGTACCGTACTACACGTTTCATTCAAGCTAGCTTGGGCCACACTCAGGTTTTCCTTCTTAGCCTTACCTATTGTTCATGGTACAACGCTTCTCGCGTCTTGCGGCAAATGGGCATTGACCAAGTTGTCCCCGTTTTGGACGGTCAAGCTTGTGATTCTCCTATTAGTTAGAAAGTCTTGCGTGCCGTGCTTAAGGTTTGGATAAGGGACCATCGTATGGTGAAGCCTCTTCTCGATCCTTCTAGGGTTCATACTTTTCCCGAATACCGATCTTGGTTTATTGCCATGTATGGCCAATTGAGGGACCAATGAGGAACATTCTGCTGAGTAGGCTGGACACAGACATTTGCTGGTGATGACGAGGATTTTGGTGAAGAGATCAAGTTGACTCTTAAGGTGGCGGAGTCGAAAGAAGACATAGAATCTAAGGAAGACGCGAAGGACGTTGCCCCCAGCAATGAGTTAGAGGCTTAGACTTTAGGTTGACTTGATTTTGTCAACTTTGACTTTTTGACTTTCTTGATTTTTTTTAGGAGATAAATTTTTTTTTTGTTTTTGAATTTTGACCCGAATTTTGGAATTTTCTAATTTTTTGGCCTTAAGAACTTTTCCAAAGTACAATTCCTTTTTTTTTAGCTCTAACTTTTGCCTAAGTCGCCCTTTCGGGTTTTCAACTTAGCGAGCTGCCCATTTTTGCCTAAGCCGCCCTTTCGGGTCTTCAACTTAGCGAGCTGCCCATTTTTGCCTAAGCCGCCCTTTCGGGTCTTCAATTTAGTGGGCTTTTATTATTATTTTTTCTTTTGCTTTAATTTTTCCCTAAGCCGCCCTTTCGGGTTTTCGACTTAGCGAGGTTTTCTTCTTCTTTTTTAAATTGGCAAAGAGAATGAGATGAAAATTGAAATTTTATTAATTTTGAACCGAGATCGAAGGGATCGCCTACGTATCTCCATAATACAATATTTCTTTTACTCTCTTTACTAAAAGGAGAATCAGGTTCACGTAGTTCTGTTACAATGCATGTGATTTATACATAATATCTTTTCAGTTGATCTAAATTGCATGGGTTTATGAAATCCAAACCGTCTAGATCTGCTAAGATGACTGCTCCACTGGAGAGAATTTTCTTTAGAAGATAAGGTCCAGCCCAATGAGGGCGGAACTTTCCACGGGGGTCTATGACTGGTGCCCTAATTTCTTTAAAGACCAAACAGCCTTCTTCTAACTTCCTGTCTTTAACCTTTTTATTGAAATGTCTAGCCATTCGCCTTTGGTAACCTTGAATTTGATGCAAAGCTTGTAGTCTTCTTTCATCTAGACCCAAAATTTGGTGATGGTAATTGTTGATCCCATCAGCCTCGCTAACTTGGCTTTCCTGGATGACTCTGGCTGAATGAACTTCGAGTTCAACAGGGAGTACCGCTTCCATTCCATCCAAGGAATACGGTGTTGCCCCAGTAGGTGTTCGAATGGCAGTTCTGTAACCCCATAAGGCATAGGGTAACTGTTCATGCCAGCTTTTGTAGTTTTGAACCATTTTCTGGAGGATGACTTTGATGGACTTGTTTTCAGCTTCTACAGCCCCGTTTGTCTGAGGTCTGTAAGGAGAAGAATTGTGATGCTGGACAAGCTTGCAAATTCCTTCTGAAAGTGGGTTCCATTATCAGAAATGATTTCAAAAGGTGTTCCATACCGACATAAGATGTTAGCACGGACAAAATGTGCTGCCTTTATGGCATTTAAGATTGAGTAAGAGGCCACTTCAACCCATTTCGTGAAGTAATCCACGACTACTAAAATGAATTGGTGGCCATTTGAGGCCTTTGGGTGAATTTTTCCATTCATGTCAATTCCCTAAGTAGCAAAGGGCCATGGTGAGGAGATAGGATTCAGAGTGACTGGTGGTTGCCTTTGTAGCTTGGAAAAAATCAGGCATTCATGACACCGTTGTGCATACTTTACACAGTCTACGTTCATAATCGACCAGTAGTAGCCCAAATTTGTGATTTTTCGAGCTAAGGCCATTCCATGCATGTGTGGACCAGATTCACCAACATGTACGGATTCCATAATTGACTCGGCTTCTGCTTCATCTACACACCTCAGGTGGATACCGTTCCAGGCTTTTTTGTAAAGTACATCTCCAGTGAGGATGAAATTAGTTGCTAACTGTCTTAGAGTTCTTTGGTCGGTTTTGGATGAACCTTCCGGGTACCTTTCATGCTTAAGGTAGTTCAAAATGTCCCAATACCATGGCTTGTCATCTACCATGTGCATTATGGACAATGGCTGTTCTTGAAGCTAAACTGTCAGTGGTCGGATGGCTTTTCCTTCCCCAACGTCCATCATTGAAGCTAAAATGGCTAAGGCATCAGCGAATTGATTCTTGGCCCTTGGTAAATAGTTGAAGGTCAAATCATCAAATTGCTGAGCTAATTTATCCAGGCGTCGTAGGTAGGGGACCAGACGCTCCTCTTTTATTTTCTACTTTTTTAAGGCTTGGGAGACTATTAAGTTGGAGTCACCGAAGACCTTTAAATTTCTTATCCCTTGATTTAGGGCTACTTCTAACCCTTTTATGCAAGCTTCATACTGTGCTTCATTGTTGGTACACCCGAAACTTAGTTTGACTGCAATTGGGATGTATTCACCACAAGGAGTTTTGAATACTACTCCGATCCCATTACCATGATGGTTAGAGGCTCTATCAAAGTACATTTCCCAAGGGGTATTATTCACATTCCAAGGGTGCCGTTTTGGCTGGCCTGTCTCCCGTCTGCCCCGCCCGCCTCCTGCCCAGAAACTATGACTCTCAAGCATACTTTCCGATGACCGTACGTCCTCCTCCGGTGGTTTTCCAGCAAGCTACGACCATTTTTCTCTTTCTCTACACACCTTCTAGCTAACCATTAGAGCCAATTTTCCAGAAATCCTCTAAATCAAAAGATACAAGTCCCCAAAATTGTCTTCTCAACACTGTTTACTCAGATTCCAGATTTTACCTATCTCTCAACCCAACTTCCAGCCACTTTTCCAGCCACCTTCGGTGGTTTTCCAACAAACTAAAATGACCAATCTCTACACCAACATACCCTCTATCATCCCATATAGCCCAAACTCACACAAGCATCACCAAATGGAAGATATAATCCTCCAAAGTAACAACCTTAAAACTGCCTTAAAACCCAGAATTTAAACATAGAATTTTTTTTCTCTTCTCACACGATTTCCAGCCCTTTTCTAATCAATCTAACATTTCAATTTACTTCATATACAACCTAAAAATATGTTATAACAATTGGATGGAAAGATTTACCAAGTTTCCCTATTTTTTTCTCTTATTTTCTTCCTTTCTTTTCCCTTTTCTCTCTTTCTTCTTCTTCCTCACTTTGCCTATGTTTTCTTTCTCTTTTTCCCATTGAACCAGCTCCAAAAATTTGCCTCTACAGCTTATGTTACACTGCGCAAAGTGTTCCAGCAGCTACTTGGACACAAACTTACCCAAACATATCAAATTTGGCCTTTTAACATAACTTAACCTTTAGGTTTTCTTACTTTCTTTCACTTCTTCCTTCAAATCTTAATTCCAGCCCTATAAATCATCTAGAAACTACTTAAAACTTTTTCTTAGTGTCAAAATGACACGTATAACACGTGTCTGAAGTTTCGTAAAAATTGGAATCCGAAAATTGGTCGCGGTTCGATTGGTGCCCTAAACCGAGTTCGAAACCTCGACGATTTTCATGGAACCGAACCGTACGATGTCATCGTAAAATTAGGGTTCCAAAACTATTTAAAATATTTTAATAAACATATATCAAAATATCAAAATTATTTGGTTCATATTTTACGCGATTCCAGCATTTTTCGGTCGCGCGGGTCCTAAAACCCTAATGAGCTCCGTTTGTGTCTTTCAACGGCAAACGAGCCTATAACATAACTTGTAATTCTCTACCAAATCATATATTATCATATTCAAAATATATAATCCATGTTTAACTTAATTATCAAATCAAATCATGATGCATTTTAATGAAAATGCACATAATATATGAAAATGACGTTAGAACGACGTAGGTTAAGGTTTGGGGTGTCACACAAACTGCCAAAAGGTCATACAAATATTTACTGGGCAAATTGTGGGCAAGAGGCAGAATTAGGGAGGCAGAAATAAGAAGGCAATTACTGCCCATCTTTTATACATGAACTGCAAAGATGCAGTTAGTTTGATCGAGGGCAAGCCATACACAGAGACAGAAGCATAATCACCAAAAATAAAGCTCAACAAATCATCACAACCATCCCTGATATTTGACCAAGCATGAACCACATACCAACTAGATGAGGAAAAAATTGGAGAGCCACAAAGTGAACAGAAGCAACAAACTAATTGGCAATCGACAATGACAGAAAAAGATGTGAAACTTGGATAACAAAATCAACATGTTTCTGTTCAAAATAATTGGACGAGGCAAATGTTCCAAACTTAGTAAGCAAAACTGATCACATTGGCCATGGTTGTCAATTGATGTTAATAATGACCGGTGTGAAGGTAAGGAGAAGCTCAAGGACATGGTTGTCAATTATTTCTCCTTGTTATGTAAAGAGGGCCATTCTATCCTTTATTCTTTCAATGTGCCTAATTTGTTCCTTCTCTTTTGTAGTCTGATTTTAAGAGGCTAAATAACAAATTTTCTCTAGAAGAAGTTTGTGAAGCCCTTTTTCAAATAAACCCCTATAAGACTCTTAGAGTGGATGAATTTATTGCCTTTTTCTTCCATCTAAATTGGGGCATCCTTGGTAATGACTTTTTTAAGATGGTTTTGGATTTTGTTATGGAACTTTGATAATATCCAATTAAATAGAACTTTGATTATTCTCATTTCAAAGATTAAGAATCTAGAATCTCTTTCTCAATTATGCTCCATTAGCTTACGTAATACTGCTTTTAAACTCATATCTAAGGTTCTCACTAATAGTTTGAAGCCTATTATGAAGATTTTGGTGGGGAAAGAACAAGTTACTCTTGTTGAGGGAAGAAATATCTTAGATAATGTTATAATTGCTCAAGAAGTGATTCATACTATCAAAAAGAAGAAAGGTAATTATAGTTGGATGACTATTAAGGTTGATCTCGAGAAAGCCTATGATAGACTTGGATGGATTTTTATTGAGCAAATTCTCTCTTTAACTGGTTGCTTACAATTTTTATTCAAATGATCATGCAGTGTGTTACTTCTTCCACCCTTAATGTTCTTTGGAATGGTGAACATACTAATTATGTTAAGCATTCTAAAGGAGTTTGTCAATGTGATCTGATTTCTCCATACCTCTTTGTAATTTGTATAAAAAGGTTGGCACATGGCATCAGACAATCTATTTTTGATAAGCAATGGCAGCCACTCCGTTTAAATAAATTTTTTCCTTCGCTTGCTTATATGTTCTTTACAGATGATTTGTTGCTCTTCTCTACTGCTTCTGTTGCACAGATGATGTGATTTTCGATGTTTGCCATGATTTTCTAAAGCTTCAAGAATGAGAGTTAGTTTAGTTAAAACTCTTATCTATTTTTTTCCTAATGTCAAGAAGGATACTAAAGATCTTATTAGTAATGTTTCTGAACTTAAATCTAATGAGGATCTTGGTATATACTTAGGTTTACTTGTCTCTCATGATAAATCTAAAGTCAAGTCATTTTCTTATCTGCTGGAGAAAGTGAATTTGAGACTTGCAATTTGGAAGGATGATTCTTTATCTTTAGCTGGTAGAGCTACTCCTGTTAAAGCTATTTTGATGGCTATTCTAACTTATGTTTTCCAAATGTGCTCTCTACCTATTTTAATTTTTTTGGCTATTGAGAAGAAATGTCGTCAATTTCTCTGGGGTTCTAGTAATGAGAAGAAAGTTATCTCACTTATTAATTGGGATAAATTTTGTCAACCTAAGTCTTCAGGAGGTCTTGGCTTGAGAAAGTTGTCAACCTTTAATAAAGCCTTTATATCGAAGCTTGCATGAGGCTGAATTTCAACAATAATGCTTTTATGGGTCTGTGTGTTAAAAGGTAAATATCTTAAAAGGTAATATCTTAAAAGGAAGACATATTTTGATTCTATGTCAGCAAAACAAAACGACTCTAAAACATGGAAAAGTATTATTCGAGCTTGGCCTTATATTCTTTCAGAGGTGTACTAGAGTATTGGTAATGGTGCTTGTATTAAGTTTTGGCTCGACAAGTAGATTCCCAATTTCCCTCATTTGTGGACCTTTTGTTCTATTTCACCAGATGTCTCACATTTAATTGAGCCTTTGGTTGGCTTTGTGTTAAATAATGAAGTTTTGGATTGAGGAAGGTTTGAATTTGTTTTGCCTCCTTCGATTTTGCAAAAAATTATAGGGATTTCTTGTCATCTTATTAATGATCAACAGGATTGCTATTATTGGGGGGTTTTCAACATCTGGGAAATTTTCAGTTAAAACAGCATATGTCCTTGAATCTCAATCATGGAATGATAAAAGTTAGTACGAAAACAGATTTGGCATTGGAATGATCCTGAACGGGTGCGTATGTTTCTAGGTATAATTTTCCAGAAAAGAATTTTAGTTAATAAGTAACATAAAAGACATGGTATTTCTAATGATGATATTTGTCCTATGTGCTACTTTTTAGATATATTTCATCTCTTCGTGACTGTCAAGCAGTCGAAGGCTTTTGGGTTTCAATTGTTCCTTTAGTGTTGCAACATGCTTTCTTTGAAGAACATTAAATTGATGTTTGGTTATCTATAAATTTAAAGTTCACGGTCTTGGTTTCAAATGTTCCTTGGATGCTCATTTTTCCTTTAGCATTATAGACAATATGGAAGCGCAGAAATGGTGTGGTGTTCTTTGCTGATGCAAGTTGCTATCTTTTGCAACATCATGCACTATAAATATGGGTGCCTTATTGCAAAGAGCCTTGAGTCCATTGCTTCAGGTATGGTCCAAAGTAGTTCTTTTTCAGTTTTTTGGCAACCTCTTGCAGTTGGATTGTTTAAATTAAATGTTAATGGTTCATTTCTTCATCAAACTGGTTCAACAACAGCTGGCGGGTTGGTTCAAAGCACACTTGGTGAGTGGAGTTTTAGTTTTAATATGAATTTAGGCTCTTGTTTGATCTTGGCGATTGAGCTTTGGGGGTTGTTCCATAGGCTTTTATTAGCTTGGGATCATGGCATCGTAGACTTTTGGTGGATTGTGACAATATGCAAGTTGTGAATTTTCTTAGTTTAAAGGCTCAAGTTCCTCTTAGTCTTGCAAATATTGTGTTTAATGTTAAGGAAATTATCAATAAGGATTTTGATGTTAGGATTAATCATGCTTTTTTGAAAGCTAACTGTTGTGCAGATGTGGCATAATTCTGTTGAGTTTAGAACTTTTATGGATACTCCGCTTGTGGAGTTACTTTTCAAATTATATGATGATATTTGTTGTACTATGTTTTATAGGGGTTATCCCAGTTATCATATTATCGAATTAACTGGTTTGGTCTCAAACGTTCAAGCTAGTACTGTTACTATTGTTGAGGTCAACTACGAGAATTATTAATTTTCAATTCTCTTTTTTTCTAAAAAAAAAAAATATTAGGTGGATTGTTGTATGACTAACCAAATATTCTCAATAAATTGGATAAAAAAATTTGAAAGTATATAACGAAGAAAAAATAAGCTATAACATTTCCAATATCAATGATGATTGTTACTCTCCAAATATCACATAAGAAAAAATGAAGAAATTTTAGAAAAGAAGCTTTCCAATTAAACCAAACCAAATAAAGAAAATGCTTCGATTCATCCTTCTCCGATGAAATTATAGATTGATGTGTTTTTCTTACTCCTTTGTCCTAGTAAAATACAATGTTAATGAAATTTTTTTATTTTTTTTTAATTTAATAGACAGATTTAATCTATGACCACACAATAAGAGTTGACCCTCTCCTATCAACATACTCAGGTGGAGATTCGAATTTATGACTAATAGATAATAACAGAAATTAACCTCTAGGTTAATATCCACAACTCTTTTTTTATTAGTTAATAATTCATTAATTAATATGTTTTATGAAAACAGATTGTTATAGGATTATTTTTAGTCAAGAATATGGATTTGATAGTACTTATTATCCCGTGATTATTTAAGTGAATTCCCCAGATGACATCATTAATTTACTGTGGGAATATTTTGTCCATATTACAAAATATTCCACATTACCATATAAAATAAAAGAAAATAAAGTTTTATAATTGTCATTTAATTTAAAATTACTGTTTGAAGTATCTTAGTGCTTGGTGAAAAAACAAATGGCTGGTAGATGGCGGTACTATATTCTCGGGGATGGACCCATGCGTAACATTACTACAAGACAATTTCTATTTCCTTTACTTTTGAACATTAGTAAACCACAATTTCTTCTATATAGAACAATTCACCTGTAGCATGTAATTTATATGGGTAGAATTTTAGTTTTATATAATTATTAGGCACTTATTAAGTTTTTAATGATAGAAAAAGTATGGTTAAAAATAGATAGAACAAAAATAATTATCTAAGAATTTATATATATATTAGGCACTTATTGAATATTTTTCTTTTAATTATTGAACCGCTCCCAAATTTCAATCCTGGGTTTGTCTTTCTGTATTCTCCACTTATTTTTTAACTCTATATTGTTCTATTTAATATAATAAAAATAAAATACCAAAATGAAAATCCAACTTGTGTTTTTCATTTTTGAAATTTAAATAATTGAATGATGAGTTCATTTTCATGAGCTACTCAGAGCTCGACTCGATTAAAATATTCAAAAATTAAATAAGCCGATTCGATAATTAAACGAGTCAAACTCAACAAAAAGTTTATTAGTAGGCTCGGTTAATTTATTTTTGCATAAAACTTGTATTAAATTTCTGTTTTTGTTGGAAATTTCATATTTAATGTAATATAATGATTAATTAATATTTAAATAACAATTTGTATTTAACTATTCGTTCATAATTTTTTTTCCTCTCATTTATAATTTTATAAAAAACGAACCATATGCGAGCTATGTGACTCTTGGTAAATGAATTGTTATATTTAGTACATTGAGTTGGGTTAGGAAGGGCTTTGATGAAGCAATTAATAAAATAAGACCTAATTGAAATAAATAATAAAGTATCAAGTAGATAGTAAGACAAACATCAATCAGCAAATAGGTAATTTTCAATGTAAATCTGCATGAATAACAGAAGCTCCATGAAGCTTCTGTCATTCTTCATTTCCCTTTTTCGTTTTCTTTCTTTCCTTCTTGTTGTTCATCATCTTTATCATCACCTTCCGCCTTTTTGCTTCAACAAATCATTAGAATCATCAACCATCATCCATCACAAAGCATATAGCTATCACCTAGTAAGTTTTCTTCCATTTTTATTAAAAATACACAAATAATGGTATACTTACAAAATTGGTCTTGAATTATAGTTTTTTCCATTTTGTTCTTGATTTTGAATATTCATATAACTAGGTGAACTAATTAATGAGACAAGTAGATAAATAAATATTAGGTTCGAGACCAGTAAATATTAGGTTTAGAGTTTACCAAATGACATCTTTATAGTTAACAGATGTTAAAATCAACTTAAATTGTTAATGCCAAAAAGGTCAATAAATTTTTTGTAAAAATTAACTGCTCTAAAAATAACAAAAGTTCGATCTAGAAATAACGCTATTCAACAAAAATGGTAGAAATGTAAATTGGATATTTTGGAATAGAGGAGATGCAAATAGGCTTTAGCTAAAAATTGTGGAACATTGGATCCCAAAATTGAAATGATTTGTAGTAAAAAATTTGAAGTGGAACACTAAAGAGAGAAGGTAAGGTTCGCTCCTTTCTCTCTTTCAATTGCTTTTGTTGGATATGTTAAAGTGGAGACTTCCTTTCTAAGCAAGTCTATTTGGTTTCATAACATTTAGTCAATGCCCATCAACATTCATTTCACTTTTCCTTTTTACCCCTAATCGTATATCTATAAATGATCCGATTACTAGAATTTTTCTTTTTATTGTTTGATCTCAATTTCACCCCTTTAAAAATAATTAATAAGAAAAAATTACAATTTTATTTTTATATTTTTACTTAATTTATATTTTGATCCCTGTATTTTCAAAATATATTTTTTGTCCCGAATTTTGTGTCTATTAGACGTTTTTGTCATTCTGTTAAATTTGTTAGAAAACGATATATCATATATTATGAGTTTGGTGGAAATGTTTTGTACTAACTTGAAATTTTATAATTTTAATTTATAAAAAATAGAAAAAATTAATGAAGCAAAACAAAGAACTTCTACGAATTTTGTTTTGGCATTTTGGGAGTAATTGCTTGTTTGTTTACTGGGAAAACTCTGGAAAAATCAGAAAAATTTGCATTTCACTATTTTTTATTGATTACCTTTAGATCACTGTGAGGTGTTTTTGGTGACCAGGTACTTTGCCAACTGACGGGCAGGTTTTCGGTGGTGACAATCGGCGTTGGAGCAGGCGGACGGCAGTGGATAGGGTTAGCTGGTTGTTTGGTGGTTGAAGTTTACAATCACTGTTCATCTTTATTCATTTTGCTTATTATTATTATTATTATTTTTTTTATAAACTAAAATTGTAAAAGTTCAAGTTAGAAAATAAATTTTCCACCAAACTCATTTGTTAATTTCTAACAAATTTAAAAAATTTGATTAAAAGTTAGCGGAAGAACCACAATATTTAACGGAAACAAAATTCGAAGACAAAAAGATTATTTCAAAAATATAAATATAGATTAAATGAAAATGCAGAGACAAATTTTTAAACTTTTTCCATAATAAATGTTTGCTAAGGGTTCAATATCTTATTTTAATGATTAAAAAACAATGAATTTTTAGTAAACTCTCTCTATATATGTAAAATCTATCTATACATGTCTAAATAAGAAATTTGAAGTACAAGATTAGAATACATCTAAATTGAAAGAGCTTTTTAAAGACTTTTAAAATTAGAAAATTTTAGTTTTGAGTATCACTTTATAAATACTTGTAGTTTAAGAGAAACACCAATTTCAAAGAGTCAAAATCTTTTATTTAAAATTGTTTTTTGTTTTTCAAAGTGCAGTCTAATATCTTTTTACTTAAAAAATCTAGGATAGTCTATTTTCACCAAAATAGAATCTGTCTTCTAAACACATGAAAAACACACTCTAACTTTAATTGAAAAGGGAAAGTGAAGACTATGTTTCTGATTTTGTTCAAAAACAGAGGGATGTTTATTTTTTTTATTAAATAGAGTCGTTGGATTTGTTAGCTCCTCCAACAGACATAATTCTCTTGGTTTACTATATAAACTCATTTGATAAAAAATTTAGCACTTTGAGACCAAAGAAAAATCTTTTACTATCACTTTTATATCTTCAAGATTTTCTCTTCTATCCAAAATAATTCAGAGTCTTTTTCAAAATTTAATTTCTACATTTATTTTGAAAAGATTTTGTGATAATTAAGTTATCTTTTGAAAAATTTCTTTGGTTTTCATTTTTATTTTTCTAAAATTTTTCCTGAACTTCATTGATGTTTTTATTTTAATTTACTTTAGGTTTTATGTAATTTTAAGTATTTACGAAGTTTTTGAAAATCTGAAAAACTGATTGGTTTGAGGGACTTTTGGCACTGTGACTTTTTTCTTTGGCCCATAATAGAGATTGAAGTAGTGAAAATCTCAAGTGTGTATAAATGGAGAGTGGATGTATGCTTAGTTTAGTTGAACCACTATAAATCTTGCCTCGCTATTTTCTTTTGATTACTTTAAGTTTACTTGTCGATTTATGTTTTCTGAACTGAACTTAAAAGTTTGAATCAATTTATTTTTAAAATTTCACAAATACTGAACTTGATTAATGTTAGATTTGGCGGCTTGAAATTTTCATCTCTTTAAAATGTTAAAATTTTGCAGCCAAAATTTCAAACTTTGGATTTTTGTAAAAAGCAGTTATAAAACATTTAACAAGCGATGTCGAAACTCGTCAGTCTTAGAAAAGTCGCCACCCATTTCTTGGACATCAATTTTAATTTTCCAAATATTTCAACATGACTATGTTTTAATTTAATATGCACTAGTAAGGGGGTAAGGTATGACGAATTATGTGACATTCCTAAACCAAATCATACGTCATACATGTCATCATTTTTAGGCATAATGCATTTTTACGATTTTATTGCATAAGTATTATTTTGTTATGAGATAAATGAAAAATTTCTTATGTGCTAAGAAACTATATATATATGAACATTGTAAGATTGTTTTTTTGAAAGTTTATGAATGGTTTAAATTTTTTGGGATTTGTAAAATTTCGGCACATGTAAATGAGGGTTACCGCTAGCGTTTTTATTTGTTGCGATCGGTTAAACGTCGGTAGCATGAGTCATTAAAAGGGAATATTTATAAAATTGAATTTAAATTAAAATATATTAATTTCTTGAGTTTTAAAATTCATAAATAATCAATATATATAAAAGAGGCTACGACTAAGGTTTTATTCGACATGACCGGTAAAACGTTGGTAGAGCGAATAATTAAAAAGAAATAGTTATAAATTAAATAAAATGAAAAAATAAATATATATTTGCGTTGGAATTGTATTTTTGCAACGACGTAGTAAATTTTGTTCCACCAGCATTGTCGAGGTACCAGAATTGGTACAGGGTGTTGATTGGGCCGCGAATATTTTCGGACACGATAATAAAAATAGGTGAAAAAAAAACATAAATAAATGTTTAAATGAATGAAGAAGATATATGTAATAAAAGGAGAAGTAGGAGTGGGATAGAAATGAGAATTGAGATTAGGATTGTAAGAAACTAGAAGAGAAGAAAAAGGGAGTAAAAAAAATAGAAGAGAGGGGTATTTGATAGAAACCAGAAAACAGGAGAAAGAAAAAGAAAAGACAAGAAAGCAGAGGAGAAGAAAAGAAAGTTCTCATGGTTACTTGATGTCTAGTGAGGTTTAGTATTAAAATAGAAAGGAGAAACGAGTGAGAACAAGACGAAAATAGAGAGAAAACAGTGAGGTTTTAGAAACAGAGTGAAAAGAGAAAAGAAGAGAATGAGAGAAAAGGAAGAAGAACCCGACGTGCATGAAGACTCCAGACCATTGGGTAAGGGTTTGGCTGGACTGAGGAGGCCGCAGGAGCAAGAGGGTGCTGGAAAAAGGGGGATAAACGGCTGGAAATTCGAGGTTACTGTTATGTGAATTGTAACCCTCGTGTAGGCAGCGAGAGGTAGACGATGACCCAAAACGGCAGCCTCTGCTGCAGTTTAAGGTATTTTTTTCCTAGGTACCTGAATTTGTTAAAATTAAATTTTGGTCCTTAAAGTTCATAAATTTATGCAATTAAATCCTTCCAGAAACGCTATTTTTTTTTTTAATTTAGTCCTCCTGGATTTAAGTTCTAGCAGATTATATTTTGGTCTTTCAAGTTCTAGCGCGTCTACGATTAAGCGCTGTAGAACTTTTAATTCTTTCAATTAGGTCCTTTCACCTAAATTGAATTATATATATTACAAATTGACCATTGAAGTTACTACCAGACTTCAATTGAACCCCTGAAAACTTTAAAAGTTATTAAGTCCTTTTTGGTTTAATTTTGAATTTATTTTTACAAATTGGACTAATTGGCTAATTAATTGTGTTAAATTGTTATAGATATTATTAAATATGATTAATATATGATAAATTGAGTTTAAAATTTAATATAAATGACATTGTTAATTATTTTTAATACAGTCAATATATGTTATAAGTTAAAATTAAAATAAAATAGAAATATTTTATAAACAAAATTAATGTAATAAAAGAGAATAAATATTAAACTATGCATTATAGTTTATATGAATTATATATGAACAAAATTAATTATTTATATATAGGATCATATATTGATTTAAAATGCTTGGATTAGTAGTAAAGCGCTATGATTGATTTATTTACTTTTGATTATATATTGATTTATTTGTTTTGATCGGTATTGAAGCCCGATCACTTAATGTTTACTGATTTTGATTATATATTGATTTATTAGTTTGGAAAGGTATCGAAGCCCAAACATTTGAAATTTATTGATATTGAATAGATATTGATTTATTTGTTTAGAACCATAATGAAACCCGATCATTTGATATTTATTGATATTGATTATATATTTGATTTATTTATTTGAATCGGTAATGAAGTATGACTTCCTGGTGAGTCATCTCTAAGCGTCATCCTTACAAATTGATTAGTGTCCTCTATCTTTCTGAAAAATCAATAATCGGCCTATCTCACAACAGCTAGCCCATATCCCTTTTAAATTTAATGATGCCTTCTAAGCCATTTGCTAAGCTCTAGTTTAGCATCTAAGAAAGAAATTTTTTTTAAAAAAATTACTTAATTAGTTGGAAACTACCTTTTCTTTTATATATATATATATATATATATATATATATATATATATATATATATATATTTCAAAATTTCAAAGATTGCTTGGATTACTTAGGAGAATAAGACTTTCTATAATCCTTTTACTGATAAAATACGGTTTAAGTTGATGCCTATTGACTTTAAAAACGTCATCCCTCTTGGTCTATAGTTCGATGACTCCGTAAGGGTGGACTTTATTCACTATGAAAGGTCTTGACCATTTGAATTTCAGTTTCCGGAGAATAATCTCAGCCTTAAGTTGAAAGCAAGACTTGGTCGTCTTCATGGAAAATTTTTTTTCAAAATATGTTTATCATGCCTTTTTTTCTCTTTTCTTTATAAATTTTGGCATTTTTGTGGGCTTCCATTCAGATTTCTTCCAATTTATTCAACTGCAACAGTCACTTTTCTTTTTCTAGACGAGCTTTATACTGAGTAATAGTACCATCAAGTTGCTCTTAATCTTGAATACCCACTTATGACCAACCAAATTCTGTGCTGAAAAGGGCGGAACTAACTGTCATGTCCCATTGTGTATTAAGGCATTATACTCATCCACTATAGCTTGACTCCAAGTTAAAGTTTTTGCTAATGTAACATCCTCTCTTATATCCTTACGTCATAAAACATGTCATTTTTTATAACATATTAATCTCTTAGATTAACTTAAGTCATTTTAATCATTAACTTAACATATAACATAAACATTAAATCAAAAACCATACATATCATATTACAAACCAATATTTACATATACTTAAACTTGTTTATCCAAAAATCCTATTAACATAACATGTCAATAATATATATGTTACGGATCGATTACATGCACTAGGCAGAAACGAAAAAGAAAAGAAAATAGGAACACCAGTGTTTTACTTGGTTCACCTTACACAAAGTAAGGCTACGTCCAAGGAGGAATCACCTTCAGTATTGAATCCTTTATTAAGAACACGAGAAGCCAGGTACAGATTACAACCAGAAGAGAAGAACTCTCAGACTAAGCACTCCCTCAGAGTCTATGGAGAACAAGACTCATATACATCAACTCTCAAACTCACAGGCATCAACAATCACAGTATGCACAAGAAATCAAGAGAAGAAGACGATAAACAGTATCAACAGAAAAGCACAAAGAAGAGAGAAAATGAAAACTGTACAGGCAACCAAATAACCCTAGAAAACAAAAGTGACCCTTCAGTTTTTGGCAACAATATATATATCAAACAATTCACACGTGACAGAGGAGCTCCACGAGTGAAGCTTC